>JARJHC010000094.1:0-127354 GCA_031304145.1 Cardiospermum halicacabum | reverse complement strand
ATTTTCACTTATATTTGTGACTTATTTTGATGTCTACTTTTTATTTTTTATTATTATTATGATTTTTAAATGATTTAATGGACTATTTTTCATCCTTAAATTTGGAAAGCTCTTCTTAGGATGCTAATCCTTCCAAACCCTGTTTATTTAAGTATTTCAAGCTTAGATATTTCTTGTCTAGGATAGTGTGATCTCATCTATGAATTATATAATTGTAAATTGATTTGAAATTTTGCTGAACATTCTTACGAGTGTTATTTTCTCCTCAATTGGTCGATATTTTTTTTAAAAGAAAGGATTTGATATACAAAACACTTTTGTATTAAGCTAAAGGACTCATGCAGAGTCCTAAGTTCTTGAGAATTATCTTAAAGGTTTCTTCCTTTAATTATTCATTTGAGCTGTTTCTTACCAATTAATTTGATTCTTTCAAAGGTTCGGATAACAAATATTGTTTTGATGAATAAGTTTTGAAATGAATTTGATTACAAATGGATTTCGTAACTTAGTAAACATTGTAAGATTTTCAATTGAATAGTTGTTCCTTGTTAGAGAAGTGTCATGTGTCTTGCCCTAAATAACGAAATGTTACATAGGTCGAGGTCTCTTTAGAGTCGGGTTGTTTGGACTAAAAGGGGGGTTTGGCTCTTGATTGATCATCTTGAATTATTGCTTTGATTGTCTTGAGGGCTGGTCTTGATTGATTGTATTATCCAATGATTGTTGCTTGATGGGTTGTCGTGAATGAATGATTGATTGATTAAATGTCGTTTGATTGATTGATTGTCTTGATTAATTGTTGAAACTCAACTATTAATAACATGAGAAATGTGATTGACCTTAATAACTGGTAAATCATGAAAGGGAGATGTTTGTGTGACGTAATACGTTACGATTATTGCACTAGCATGGATGATTGCTAGGAATTGCTTGTGCTTGACTTCTATGTGATAAGGTGAGCTTAGAGATGCTCATATTAGAAATGAATGACGTGTGTATGCATTACATTTCGACATAACAGTAAGATCATATGTGTGTGGTTGTTTGGGATAAGGAATGCGAACCAGGCTTGTGCTTGACCCTTCTTTTCTTCTTTTCCTTTTTCCCAAAAATTTTATTTTCAGGTTTGATCGAGCATGACATGAAGTTCATAAGGCTCTCATGGTGAAGGATTTAATATTGTACTTATATGTATTTAAAATTTGTTATATTGTAAAATGAATTCATGAAATATTTTGAGAAATATTTTTAAAGGATCACTTATTTGATGGGTATTTGTACGACCCTTTTCTATATGATTTTATTACTAAAATCTTATTTGAGAAACTAAAATGATTATTAGTCTTCCGCTTTTATTGCATTGTTAATATTTGAAATAGTGAATTATTTTTGTGAAGATATTATGTTAAGCTTTTCATAAATATCTCCATACTTGATTGACTTTGAAAATTGTACTTGAATTGTAAATTGATAATGTGGCTGTTGGGCCTCTCATCACGGTCTCGGCCGGGGTGGGGGTTCGACGTTACATAATCAATGATTTTGTTATTGAAAAGTTGATTTTGGTTATTGATTAAGAATCTGCAGGACTTGTATCTATGAAATGTGATATAATGTTTATTATGGTAATTGCTATCAACCTGGGAATTTATATTATTATTGTAGAAAGTGGTTATGGAGAGATATCCCTATGTGGATATGTTGGTGGGGGTGAGCGCGTGACACGAGAGTGGGTGGGTGGACACTACCTCCTTGGGTGCGAGTCCCCAAACCTGCGCAGGGTTGTGTCATGTATGGTTCACGGGCACCGGTGATATTATATTTTATTGTATCAGTGTTGATAGCATGGAAACTTATGATTTCGATATGGTAACTTGATTTGCTGTTACTACTCTATTGATTTGAGAAATTGGATTTACAGGATACTCGGATATTTGATAAAGGGTTATTTCCAAAAACATCCCATTTTTTCAAACGTTTCACTTTAAACGCTCGGGTTTGAAAAGTTTTACAAAACCACCCCAAAATTAAAACCACTGGTAGTTTTGGTATTTTTGTGAGTGGTTTTGGTGTTGTATGAGTGGTTTTGAAATTCTATATGTTTTAATTTGGAGATTCGGAACTTTCCTAAAATCAAAATTACTCATACAACACCAAAACCACTCACAAAAATACCAAAACCACTAGTGGTTTTGATTTTAGGGGTGGTTTTGCAAAACTTTTCAAAATCGGGTGCTTAAAGTAAAACGTTTGAAAAAGGGGGTGTTTTTGGAAATAACACATTTGATAAATAAGGAAAGGTTTTGGACAGGATTATTGATTATTACTCTGTTTATGAAACTATTTGAATAAACTGAATTCTGCAGATTTGTTTTCTGAATATCTAGTTAAGTTATGAATAGGGGATTAGAACCTACTGGGCGAGTAGCTCACACCTACTCAATTATCATTTTCAGGATTAACTTCTTTGGCTCAACTGCGTGGAGCAATTCTGTTATTTATGTTTGTCCGGATGAAGATACGTCTAGGAAATTTATGTATTACAGGTTGTATTTATTGTATTGAAAGTTAGAGTTAGTGGTGATGTAATTTTATGTATATACGTGGATGTAGGATGCCAGGTTAGTTTGTTTTATTTATTTGGACTTTTTGACTTAAAGTTTTGTAGTCCCGGGACATTTGATCAATTTTTATTGGTTTAGAAATATTTTAATATTATTTTCTTTTCTTTGACTTTTCAAAAGTTACAATCCTAAAACAGGTCGTGACAATAACTGCTTGCAGTTTTGCCTCTGCAATACTTCTTGTACTACACTTTATTTTTTATTCTTCCAACTTACCAAATTACCCTAACCGAAGGCGTAATATCCTATTATTAACTTTTGGTCCACTCTGAACTCATCTCATTTTTCATTAGTGTAAATTCTGAGGTTTCTGTCAGTACCTTTCTTGAAAAATAATCCCCGCGTGGATTCATCTTTAAGTACCTTAATATATGCACTAGTCCCTACGTATGTTCTTCGGTTGGACTTCTTATAAATTAACTAATAATATTGATTACCTAACTGATATCTGGTTGAGTATGAGCTAGGTAAATTAGCTTATTAACCAATCTCTGAAATTAGCCTGTAGCTGACGGAATTCCTTATTTCATGTAACTCTTTTGGGATGTAAACTCAATAAGTGTATCCATTGGTCTACAATATAGCATCTCAGAAAATCTAGTGTGCATTTTTTCTAATTAACAAAGATTTCCTCCTGTGTTCATGCCAGCTTCATGCCCAAAAAATACTTAAGTGATCCAAGTCTCTGCTTTTAATTTCCTTTGACAAATATGCCCTAATTTCTTTAATTTCACGCTCACAGTTACCGGTTAGATTCATATAATACTTACAAACACTAAAAACAATTATCTTATTTTCTCTTGTTTGCTTTACAAGTAAGGTATAACCGCCATTACATTGCTTGAATTCTATCGCAATCGTAACTTTAATAAGTCGTCCAAACCATGCTCTCGTTGATTATTTTAAGCCATAAAGTGACTTTAGCAATCTACAAACTCTTTTTTATTGGTCCATTCTAGGGGGCAAGTCAATATATACCCCTTCATCTCAGTTGTCAGTCAGTAATGCATTTTTTACATCAAGTTATTGTAATTTCCAATCTAGATAAGCGATCACTGTTAAGAGAATCCTTATGGTACTCATATTAGCTACATGAAAAAATGTCTCCTGATAATTTACTCCATATGATTGTCTATTTCCTTTGGTCACCAACCTTACTTTATACCTTTCAACTTGAACATTTGCTTCATACTTCACGGTAAAGACCCACCTACATTTCCATAGTGTTTTTTCCGCCATGTAAAAATGTTATTTCCCATGTGTTGTTCTTCTATAAAGCATTTAACTTCTCAGCAACACCCTTCTGCCAATTCTAATCTTGTAAGGCCTCTTTTATATTTTTTAGGATCCAAACCTCATCAATATTGCATAGGAAAGCTTTATATTTCTACTTAACTTGTATGAAATATAATCAATTATAGGATAGCTAGAATTCTCCCTGCATTTTCTAACACCTTTTTTGATGTGCTCTAGGTATAGATACATCATCTTCCATGCTTGTACTCCTATGTACTTTCTTACTCTCATTTGTTTTTGCATAATCTTTTTCCTCAGGCTGTTTTTCATCTGATTAAGTTTCAAACAAATCCTCAAAAGTCTCAGAATTAGGCTGGTTTTTTTTTTTTTGTTCAAAATCTTGGTGTGAAGTAGCTTGATTAGAATATGTTTTTTTCCTTTCAGATTTGCCTTTCATTTTGTACACTTTCAGCTCAGGTTATTAGTTTATAGACCTCTACTATCTTTTGGAACATAAGGATCAATTTTTTAGCCACTAACAGTTTTTGTTTCAGATTTAAGATTTATACCATGTTCTAGGGATGGAATAAGATCAGGATTTATTGGACTGTTATGAGGTATGAATTGAGTGGATTAATGGCTAAAACTCCTACAAGAAGGTTATGTTTCATGGAAAGTTACATCCATAGACACATAATAGCTATATTTACTAGGTGAATAACATTTTTATTTATAGGGTTATTTCCAAAAAACACCCACTTTTTCAAACGTTTCACTTTGAGCACCCGATTTTGAAAAGTTTTGCCAAACCACCCCCAAAATCAAAACCACTAGTGGTTTTGATATTTTTTTGAGTGGTTTTGGTATTTTTATGAGTGGTTTTGAAATTTTATATGTTTTAATTTGAAGATTATGAAATACCTAAAATCAAAATTACTCATATAACACCAAAACTACTCACAAAAACACCAAAACCACTAGTGGTTTTGATTTTGGGGTTGTGGTTTGGCAAAACTTTTCAAAACCGGGTGCTCAAAGTAAAACGTTTGAAAAAGTGAGTGTTTTTTGGAAATAACCTTTTATTTATATTCCAAACATGGTGAGAATAATTTTTTTCTATTCCATCACATTCTATCCCATCCTTTTCCATTCCATTATTTACCCCTAATCCAAACAAAACCTAGTTTCTTCTTATTCTTTTCTTTCATATTCTTTCTATTTTTCTCTGTCATCCTTTTTTCTTTCTTTTTTTTAAGCGACGATGTGATAATAAAAATGATGGAGAAAATTTGAATATGTTGGAGTATTGGACAGAGTATATGAAGTCCTGTATCGGAAGGATTGAGAAGGAGAATAAAAAAAGATTAGAAAAATGATAAGAGTATCTCCAACGGGATGCTCCTACCCGATGCTCAAAAATAAAAAATAATATATTAATCAATATCATCATTGTAAATAGATGAGAGAGAGTAGTTTTTAGTGGAGAGAGACAACATCAGATGCTCCTCCTAGCATCGATGTTCAAAGAATAAAAAAGTAATAATAATAGATAAAACAATGACACGTATTCAATATTTATTTATTTATTTTTAATAATCAAATAATTGAATGACACTTGTTAAATCAATTTTGATAGGAGATGCTAGCATTGCATCCAGTAGATGTTAAGAGAGATGCACGTCTAATTAATTTCATGTAGGACCTATAGTGAAGCATCAAACTATGGGTGCTCGCACTGTGGATGCTCTAACACGATGACTAGAAAGAAGAAAGAGTGAAAAATGAGGAAGAAAAAGTTTTTTATATTTTATATTTTTTATTTTTTAAAAAATTAAAATATCCTTTATTATCCTCTAATCCTATGACTAGTAAAACTAGGGGTGGGAATAGGCCAGGCCAGACTTTTGGTTAAATAGGCCCGGCCTGTATTCTAATACTCTGGCCTGAACCTGGCCTACAAGCCTATGATAGGCTTGTATTATAGGTCTGGCCTGATCTGTTTAAAAGCCTGCTAGGCCTGAAAGCCTGTTTAAAAGCCCATAAATAACTAGTTATATTTATAAATAAAGTTTGGACTTTATATTTATAAACAAAATATTGGATTTTAAACTTTTAAACAAACATGTCAATAAATTTAATAAATAAAATTACATATAAATAATATATGGGCCGGCCTGTTAAATTACGTAGGCTTTTACCATAGTCTGAGCCTAGCCTATTTAATTAAATAGGCTTTTGAAAAAGTTTGAATCTAGCCTATTTATTAAATAGGCTAGACCAGGCTAGACCTTATATAGGCCAGGCTCTAGGCCCCTGAAAGGCCGCCTGGCCTATTCCCAACCCTAAGTAAAACCAATGAAAATTTGGATACAAAGTAGTAGAATGAAAAAAAAATTGAAATAGCCTGTGATTATTTATTTATTTTTTTGGATTATCCCTCTCGAAAATAACCTTTATAGAGATAATCATAAATATTATTATATAAAAAAAAAAAAAATCGACTGAAGCATCGTCCACACAGAGATTTTCTTCACCAGGTCACTGTCAAAAAGGGAAAACGACTTTCAGTTTTCTCACCCACCGGAACCTTCGCTCACAGAAGGCAGCAGTAACTTATCGTTTGAATCCGTTTTTATGGCATTAAATTTCATTTGACTCAGACATTTGACTCTACTTCTTCTTCTTCTTCTTCTTCAAAGATCCGGTTCTCTAATCGCCAAAACCATTTCAAGTAGGTCTCCCTCACTTCCCATTTCATTTTGTCGAGTCTGATTTCTTCCATTAGATTACTGATAGAGGATGTCAGTTCAAGTGAAGCAGTAAGTTGCTATAATGCATTTCCTAATCGATTTTTTTTCCCCGATAAAGAAGCTGAATACATAGCTGTCGAAGTTGAAGATTTTCAGTTGTATAGCCACTTCAAGTACGTCTTTCTCTTACATTTCTTCTCGATCAGTTTTAATTTCTAGATCGATTTCACTTTGATAGGCTCGGATCAGAAAATTGACTTGATCAACGCGTTTACCTTGAGGCTAGAAATTTCTCTTGAATTCAAGTGCTATAATGTATAATGTCTAGCTTAAAAGTTTGTGGTGAGATTTGTCTCATGTGCTCGCATGTCTGAATGATGTACAGGGGGTGGAGATAATTGTGGAAGCTTGAAGATATTTTGGTGCTCTATTTGTTGTTTGATTTGTCATGGAAGTGTATGTATTCTAGTTTGATTTTGTATCTAAATTAATTTTGTTATTATTATTTTCTTGTTTAGTAGCGAATGGAGTGGTGGAAAAACTTTTGATCCGATGTTTTTCTGTAGGGAGGATCCTGTTGAGGTTCTACAGAGGTTTCGGCGTGATAGGCGAATACTTTTAGATTTTATACTTTCTGGTAGCTTGATTAAGAAAGTTATAATGCCACCTGGTGCAGTTACTCTAGATGATGTGGATTTGGATCAAGTTAGTGTGGATTATGTTTTAGGTTGTGCCAAGAAAGGTAATAAGAAAATCTTGACTTGTGATCCTGTTTTGCTAGTTAATTGGAATTTATTTTTATTTTTTCATTTTTTAATGGAAGGATTTCCTTTTTGTGTTAATCCAGGTTCACTGCTTGAACTATCTGAGGCTATTAGGGATTATCATGAGAACTCTGCGTTGCCCCATGTGGTAAGCTATGACTTTCTGTGACTATTTATTGGCTGCTAACATTTGAGGTTGAGTATGTTTACCCACTTGCTAAAGGATTTATTTTATTATGAATTAATTAACAAACTCTACCATCACTGAGCCATATATGCTTCTATCTATTGTGGCCGTGATTACGTTTGCTTATCTTTCTTTTCATCTTCATTTCAGAATATTACAGGCTCTGGTGACGAGTTCTTTTTGGTTACCAATCCTGAAGCGTCTGGTTCACCACCGAAAAGGGCACCACCACCACTGCCTTTTTCAACACCACCTCCTGTCTATGCACCTTCCCCTGTCCTATCAGCTGCATCAGTGGCAGAATCTTTTAATTCCACTGAGGATAAAGATCAAGAATTTGCCCAGGAAAAAGAACTTTTTCCCACACAAGAGAAAGAACTTACCGTAGATGACATTGAAGATTTTGAGGATGATGTGGACCTTGAGGAAGTTGATAGTCGCCGGTTGTCAAGACGACATCCAAATGATGCTGCTGATCTTGTGTTGAAGTTCCCTGCTTTTGCCACAGGTATGGCATTCAACATGATTTTATGTACATAAACTTTTGGTTCTAAATTCTCCAACAAAGAGTTTTTTAATAAATGAAGATGGCAGATGCATGTAATTGTATTAGGTACCATTTAATAAACTCACTGCCAAGGAAGTTTTGTATATTAATATTGTCTGTTTGCCTGTTCTGTTTATGATTTTAAAGTTAATTGTATGGTTCTAGTACACTTCTGACAATCACTTTTTCTAAACAACTATCGATCTTTTAATTTCATTTGTATTTTCAACAATATTTATTGTTCTTTTGCACATGATATGTGTCGTATGAGGAAAATTAGAGGCATAAGACTGTTTTGCTGCATGAAAATTAGTGGATTTGTGGAAACATTTCACTTTGCCATATCATGGTAACTATAAATATCCAAATAGCTAAAGGGTGCCTGAATCCAAAGTATTAGAGTTTTGTTCCCTGATTGTGACAGAATAAGCAACTTATGTCTATTAAATTTACAACTTATTGGAGTTGCCTCTTGCTCCATATGACTTGTTCAATGATCCAAAAGTCTTGCAATCAACGTAAGCTGGCAATCATTGACAGTGACTTTCTGTTCCTTGATGGCTTAGAATTTTTTTTTTGGGTTGGTTTAGTCTCCTTTCTTTTTTCTTTTCCTTGATAGTGTTGTTAGTTGTATGAGATGATTGGTGTACAATAAATGATATTTGATAATCCAGGTATCCAAGATGATGATCTTCGTGAAACAGCTTATGAAGTTCTTTTGGCTTGTGCTGGGGCGTCAGGGTAATCTTCCATTATTCTTTGTGGATTAAGAATGTACTTTTGCCACTTTATTTATTTATTAAAATTTTGTTTTGTTTTCCATAAATCCATCTTTCCTTTTCTTATCATTTGTCTGACATTTGTCCTTGCAATTGCATTTGAAAGTAGTTTGCTACCTTTATTTGTTTCTCGTGAACAGAGGTCTTATTGTACCATCAAAGGAAAAAAGGAAAGACAAAAGGTCTAAGTTGTTGAGGAAGCTTGGACGCAGTAAAAATGACAACGTATTGAACCAATCTCAACGTGCGCCTGGATTGGTTGGCTTGTTGGAGACCATGCGTGTTCAATTGGAGGTATATAAATGGTCTTCCTTTCGTTCATCAGAAATACATATTGATCATGCATGAATTAAAATTTTTGCCCTTACATCTTGCCGTAGAATCCTATATGAACCATTTCAGTTTTTGCTTTCCCACCTCTTTTCCGCTTCTTTTGGGTAAAAGCTCTATTTTCTGTTTTCATGAAGAATTCAATGTGCTTTTGATTCATATCTTACTTCTGAATCATTATATAGTTAATTACTATGAACTATGCTTGCATCTATGATGGCATTTTCTTAGGATGTTGTAACATTTTGATAGAATGTTTTAACTTCTTGTATTCTTTCAGTCTATGTATTTATTTTCTTCTTGTAGGGTTAGGGGTTTTGTTATATCTCATTATTATTATTATTATTATTATTTATTTATTATTATTTTTTTGAAATTCTACAACATCAACAAATACAGGCCTCAGTCCCAATTAAATTGGATTCAACTATATGAATTTGTTGCTTGCTTCCATTCTATTCCTTTTTTAAATAAGTTTTTCTCAAGGCCTACATCATGAAGGTCATACCTAATTATATCTGCCTAAGCCAATCTCGGTCTATCTCTCCATTTACTAGTGTTTATTCATGTGTAATTTCTGAATGGCATATCCTCTGACTAGATTTAGCAAGGTAAATCTTGATCCACCTCTGTCTCTCCTAACTATAAGATCTAAATGGGACTTGAATTGCTTGCATTTGCAAGGTTGGCAGCTTACAAAGCTTTGCGATTTTGGTTCATTATGTTCAAATCATTTGTTCACCTCTTGTCCTTTCTTTTGTGGTCTCCTAGCATTTCTTCTATGCCATCATCATCGTATACATGTAGCAAATCAGAGTTGCATGGAAGTCTAATGACCTGACCAACCTCTTGAATTGCTTTTGATTTTGTGATCATATGAATTGATGTTTAGAGTTGAAAAACTGGAAGTCATTTAAGCCCTGCAATAAAAAAACTTGTGTCCTCATGCTTTTGGGTTCGATGAACTGAGGTCTTTCAATTCTAAATTCCAAACCATTTCCTTGGGGGTAAGCATACACAGGACTATTGTCTCTTTCTCAAGTGACTCTCCATTTCTAAGTTTGTACCTTAATAGTAATTTTATCAAGTACCTGAAATAGACATTTCGCAAAATGTCTTGGGACAGGATCAATTTATGTCTTTGTTTAGGTTAATGTACTTCTTTTAGAATTACTTAATATCTAAGGGAAAAAAAAAAAAACTTTTAGGTCCTTGATAGTTTAGGGTTGGATTCACTGATGGATCTTGGTCTTCTGATTCAGTGTAATTGACATTTTTAGGTATCAGCTTTAGCATCATGGTGAATATGCAATCATTTTACTGGAGAATTGATATGTTTAATGTCTTTAAACTAATCATTTCCCTGAGTTTTCTTTAGGATCTGGTTACTAAAATGTCTACCTAAACATCTACCAACTGGTTTGTACACATCTTCCTTTGTGGGGTTGTTTTTCCATCTATTCCTCCTAATGGAGATCATTACTATTTTGGTTTCATGATGATTTGGTTGCTGTAGCTTGAAGTTAAGATAGTAATTAATCAAGCATCTCTGCTTTTGTGAGTCTTATGGTGATTATGTTTTGATGATTGCTATTCCATGTACAGATATCTGAGGCAATGGACATTCGAACAAGACAAGGGCTGCTAAATGCTCTTAATGGAAAAGTCGGAAAGAGAATGGATACCTTACTGATTCCTCTTGAACTGCTATGTTGTGTTTCACGTTCAGAATTTACTGACAAGAAAACATACATACGTTGGCATAAAAGGCAGGTAATTCCTCTTTATTTTGTCCTATCTTTTCCTTTTTTTTTTAGCTAAGCATATGAGCCAATATTTTTTATAAGATTACAAGTATTGGTACTTACCTGAAATGCAAGTAGAATTTGCTTACAATGTGTCAATACAGTTAAACATGTTAGAAGAAGGGCTTATTCAACACCCCACTGTTGGATTTGGGGAATCTGGGAGAAAAGCAAACGAGTTGAGTATTCTTTTGGCAAAGATTGAGGAATCTGAGGTATGCCTGTCCCTGCTTTGGGCTTGAGTCCCCAAAGTCATTTGCTGTTCTTCGTTTTTGGTGTCTTTAATTTAGATTTGTTTTCATCACAGTACATTACTATAAACAGTATAAGCAGAAAACACCTTGCAAACTTTTGCTTCATCATGTGATGTGGATTGTTTTCTTGGAGTTGGTCATAAAATTAGTTATTGCTTTGTTAAAGTTCTAAAGTAGGCTCTAGGTGGCAGTCAGCAATGCAGAAAACGGCCTAGTTGCCACCATTACGTTTAACTAGTGAAGGGATTAAATTAAGTAGTCAACAAACATGGGTTTTCATAAAAACGATAGCCTAACCTAGTCCAAACCCTTGAAACATTCATAGACTTGGAAAGTAGCTGTCTATGTTTGAACTCATTGAGCCTTTTCTTTTCTGTAGCTATCTTTTTCTCTCTCTGAGTGCTAGTACTAACCTTTAGATTCTGCATACAATTTTTCATTTGTCAGTTACAAAAGATAACTGATATGGAAGAGGCATTTGGAACTTGGAATCTTGTGATTTTGATACAGATTTTAGGGCGCCTGTGTTTGTACAATGTTTAAAATGACAGTATCCTGCTATCTTCTTTTCTGTCTTTTTCTAGTTAAATTTTCGGTAGACATGCTTTATGTGTATTTTTTTTATCTACAATTCTTGTTACTTCTACAATCATTATTTGGAATATTTGATTCTCTCTATATGGAATTGTTTCTGGTATCCCTTACATTTCAGGTGCTTTTAAGTTGGTCAATATGATCCTCTGCTATAAATGTAGAATAGGGATTAGATTAGGAAGTGAATTAATTATCCTTGAGGGAAATGTAGAAAATCGTTATTATATCTAAAAAGTTTAACAACCTAAATATATTTTTGACACTAATCTATGCAAACCTTGTATTTTTGAAGTTGAGGTAAGAATCCTAAACTAATTTTGTAAATATTAAACTAGAATAAAGAAGCTACCAATGCATCTACACAGAAATGACTGACAAAATTTTGTGTGTGTTTATGTTTTTGTAAAAACCTGATCAATACTAGCTATATGGTTTGAATGAACTATATGAACTTTTTTTCTGATTGATGTATGTCTGCCTTTCATGCATTCATTCCGAATGTTGGAATGTTTTTCTTTTGTTTTACTTGTACCCTGATATGTGCAGTTTTCTTCTGTTCTTGACTGTAGTCTCTTCCACCTTCTACTGGTGAACTCCAACGAACAGAATGCTTGAGATCTCTTAGAGATATTGCCATTCCACTTGCTGAGAGGCCAGCTCGGGGTGACTTGACTGGTGAAGTATGCCACTGGGCAGATGGTTATCATCTAAATGTTAGACTATATGAGAAACTTCTTCTCAGTGTTTTTGACATGTTAGATGAGGGGAAGCTGACAGAGGTTAGTACGCTTCAGTAAATATACAGTAATCTCACACCAGAGGAGAACTTTCTGAAAAAAAAATAAAAAATCAAACATATATCTTTCGTTCGCTGTTCTGTCTTTATTTGTTTTCTGGAAATTTGTGTATACATTTTGATTACAATGATGGTTAATAAACTTGTCACTTAGTTACCTTAATTTTCAGCAGCAGAAATTGCATCACAATGATTACCATGAAGAACATATGTTGTATGCAATTTCTCAACAATTGATGTTGATGACAAGATCAAATCAAAGGTCGAGTATATACATCGTAGGCTTAGAAACTCAGGGATCAAAGTGATAAGATTTTCTTGGATTCTGTGGAGGTAATAGCTTCTTGGAACTTTTGATTTATTGGGTCATAATGTAGTGCAAAAGGGTTATAGATTAAGACGTTAATCATTGGATCAAATCAAGTTGGTTTTAGTGGAAAAATGCTGTAGGCATTCTTTTTGATGCTAAAATACTTACTATGTTAGAAATGTGATTCGTCCACTTATGTTATATAGTAGTGAATGTTGGTCATCTAGGGACAACATATATGCAAGTTAAGTGCCGCAGAGATGCATATTAAGAGGTGGATGAGTGGTTTACGAGGATGGATTGTGTACAAAATGGAAATATTTGTAACGCTTAGAGGATAAACTGTGTGTAGGTCGATTGAGGCGGTATAAACATGTTCCACAGACTTTTTAGGCTTCTATAGGCTTCTGGTCAAGCACAGGAGGATACCAAACACTAGGAGAGGGAGAGATGGACTGAGCTTGACTTGGGTAGTTATAGTTAGGCATGAATTTTAGGATCTAGGGCTTGGGTGTGGTTTATTTAAATTTACAGATAAAACAAGTTGGAAGTAAAGCATTATACAACTGTAATTTGGACTAGGCTTAAGGAAAATGGAGAATTTGAAAATTGTTAAATACATGATTTTTGTTTAATTCTTGTAGATCTGTTCTGTAATACATCTTCTTCTAACATTTGTTACTATAATTAGCAAAAGAATAGTTTTGAAAAATATTTTGAAAGTATTCAGTTTTCATTAGTTACTTATCATTCATAAAAAAGAAAATAAGAAAAAACGTACAAATTCATTAACGGTCATAAAATCTGATAAATAATTATTTATATGATGTACTATTTTCGGATTTATATTGTGTGCACTAGTATTATTTATAACCTTGCTTATCAATTATTTGATTACTCTTAAGTTTCTGTAATCAAGTGAACAAATGTTTCTGCTTAATCAATTGTCATATACAATTTATTTGGTGTGCATGAGGGGAGTGCATGTCTGGTATGTATCTACATATGTATTTATGTGTACAATGGCCCATAGTAGTTTGCTTTTGATCATTCACAACTTGTAATATCTTCAGGATGTGGAAGAAATACTGGAACTTCTGAAGTCCACATGGCGTGTTTTAGGAATCACAGAGACAATGCATTACACATGCTATTCTTGGGTGCTATTTCGACAGGTACTAATATCATGGAGCTATCTATTGATGTTTAGTGGCATTTGTCCAAAAACTTATAGTGAGGTATAATGTAATTGGATGCTTGATAACAGTATGCTATCACGACTGATCAAGGTATGCTGCGACATGCAATTGAGCAGTTGAAGAAAATACCACTGCAAGAACAACGAGGTCCACAAGAGAGGTTACACTTGAAAAATTTGCGCTGTAAAGTTGAAGGTGAAGAGGGTTCTCAAGACTTGTCTTTCTTACAGTCATTCTTATTACCGATTAAAAGATGGGCAGATAAAAAGCTAGGAGACTACCATCAATATTTCTCTGAGGTTTGATTCACTTGCCATCATACTAAGTGTAATATTCACATGATCATTAATTTGTGAGGAACTTGTTATTGCTGTCACTGCTATTCAGATTTTGTCTCTCTAAGTCGCATGTCAGGTAAGTTAATGAATGTTCTTTAATAACTATGATCTATGAACTTGCAAGTTGAGTGCTTCCTCTTTGGTAGTAATGAACTGACTTTTCATGAGCTAATTTCAGTTAATCTAAATGAGGATTCAATTTTAATTTAATCCAGTCAATACAAACAGAAACAAGACTTTCATTGTATGCCTGCTATTGATTATTAAGATCATCCTCCTTTTCCTGCTTGGCATTATAATGTCTCTATTACCTAACAGGGGTCTGTACTGATGGAAGATGTCGTATCAGTGGCAATGCTTTCCAGGCGGCTTCTGTCTGAGGAGTCGGAAGCGGTATTTATCTTTACCTGTTATGGACACTGTATTACCGATCCAGGAACTCATTTATATGGAATTCTGATTTTCTTAAATACAATGAGCTTACTTCTTGTGCGGCCGCTTAATGCAGTTATTTATTTTAGGTTTATCTTTCCAGTTTTAAAAGTGATTCAGTGATTTTGCAGGCAATGCACTTTGTATCTATCAGTGATCGGGATCAGATAGAATCATATATATCATCATCAATCAAAAGTGCATTTGGGAGGGTAAGTCCTAAAATTTATATTATTCATTGGTTATAAATAATCTTTTTGACTTGTAAAATCTTGGAGTTGCTATGCTGGATTGCTTTTCAATGTATGGCTCGTATGACTCCTGTCAAAACTTAAGGTGTATGAACTGAACATCTTTATTGCATCCAAATGATGCAAAGTACGGATACAACTACAACGTGTAGTATGGGAGTATCTGATACATACCAATGATAATGATACTGAAAGTGACCCAGATCAAGAAAAAAATACATGATGGGTAAATATTAATGTAAAGAGTAAATAGTAATGCTAGGGTGCTTACTCTTGTAGCCAATTTCTATTTCGGCTCTCATATGCTACTAGGTGTCCCTCCTGGGCCAATAATCTTCCAACGGCTGGCAATTCATGATTGGGCATAAAATAAAAAAAAGTAAGTACACAGTAAATAGATATTGTAAATAATCCAATCATGAACTGGCATGAATACTTTAGAAAATAATTTTAAGAAATAAATTTAAAGTCCATATTTTGAAGAGCAA
Source organism: Cardiospermum halicacabum (assembly GCA_031304145.1). NCBI lineage: Eukaryota > Viridiplantae > Streptophyta > Magnoliopsida > Sapindales > Sapindaceae > Cardiospermum > Cardiospermum halicacabum. The sequence continues at coordinate 111,670 of JARJHC010000094.1, read as the reverse complement.
TTGACTAATTAATAATTAATCAATTTGAAGAGTATTAACTTTATACATTTGTGGTGTTAAAAGTCAGACAATTGTTGAAAAATAGGCTGTGGCAGTTGTCTTAGTATATATATCAATATGTAGATTATAACAGCATAACACAGACAAGGTTAAACACGAACACTACTTTATCACAATCTTTCAGCAAATAAATCTTTCAGAAATGGAACATAGAATACTATTTCAAGTTTTATCTTATGTTTTTAGTCTCAAAATCCATTTAATCACAAACTTGTCTTGGTCGTATTAACGTATATACAGTGTATGTTGAAAACCAGTTTGTTTCATGTACAAATAGGATGTCAAATATGTATCAATTATGTACAGCCATTTTGGCATGGGGATCAACCCATTTGCTGTATAAGGGCATATATACAGCCATCTTCCACCGTTTTGCATCATGCATCATAATGGAGTATGATGAAGATGATGTGCTTAGATAGATGAGTGATCATACAAAGTTTCGATTGCAAATGAAATGGAGTTATTCCTTGTGAAGTGATATAGCACCAATTGAAGGTAATGTCTAGTTAAATTGTTTGGGATGGTAGAGCATGGTCAACATAGACTACCAGATCCTTTATAGCTCAGACAGTTAAATATTTATGCAGTGTCAGTATTTGATACATAATTAATTGTATTTTATTATCATTTTTGTTTTGGAAGACACTCAGAGATATTTTTGGGAATGTGAAAAGGATGAAAATGTAGAAAAGAAAGAAAAGAATATGATTTATTTAGTTGATTCAGTGAAGGATTAAGACTTATTAATTCATGAACTTATTATTATTAACATTAAGAGTGTCAATGCATGTAAAATAATTTAATTAAAAAAGGTGCTATAGAAAACTATCCATTAGCAACAGATAATCTTTGGAAATACTAGATAAATAAAGAAAATAAGTCTTCAACGAGTGCTAAATATGAGTAGTCAAGTTAGATGAATTATAGTTCTCTTTTATTTTGTTTCACTTTATATGAAAATTCATGTTTCCTATATTTTGGTCGGCCTTCTATCTGTGTGTATGTCTCCTGGGTTTCTTGGAAAAATCACATTGTTGTATCCGTACTGTGTTTGTACCTGAATCCATATTCAATTTTGTGTTACAGACATGGTACTAAAAATCAAGGTTTTCAAGAATGTATACTTGAGAATGGAAGTAGTGAATTCCTAATGATAATCTAATTAATTTGTGGAGCTAAGTCTTGTAATTGTTGTCATTGAAATAACATTACTTAAGATTTTTAACATTCATTTCATGTTGCAGATCCTGCAGGCTGCTGATAAAACAAGCACAACATATGAACACCCTTTAGCACTACTTGCGGAAGAGACCAAAAAACTTCTGAGGAAAGATTCAACTGTTTTCATGCCAGTTTTGTCTAAGAGGCATCCCCAGGCAACCATTGTATCAGCTTCACTTCTTCATAGACTTTTTGGAATCAAATTGGTAAGCGCATTTGGGTGTGTTAGTTATCTTTTGTCCCCTTATTCTGTTGCATCATTGTATGAAACTTATCAGGGATTAATTAACTTCCTATTTCAGAAACCTTTCCTAGACGGTGCCGAACATTTGACTGAAGATGTTGTATCTGTATTTCCAGCAGCAGATAGTCTTGAACAGTATATAATATCACTGATTGCATCTGTATGTGAAGAAGAGACTGCAGCGATCTACTGCAAAAAATTGACACCATACCAGGTTAGGCAGTTTAATTTAGTGGGATAGTTTTTTTATTCATCTTTATTTTACCTGGTAAATAGTTTTTAAACTTAGCTTAATTTATTTTAACCGAGTATACGAAAGAGGTGAACCATTCTGAGCTGAGTCTTCAAAAGATTAACTGAGCCATGGATTTTGCTTCCTCACGAGTTGCCATTAATTGAGCATGGAGTTTCTTATATCCAGTGAATTATGAGTTCTGATCTTTCAACTTCATAATTTGAAAGAAGAAGATGTAACTGCCGTGTCTACTTTTTCTTTCTATTATGATGTAGTTTCCTCATGAACAAAGTTATCTAGTTTTCTATTAAGAATGTGTTATGATCCAAGTGTAAGATATGAGACTTAAGACACATGGACTAAATATAAGGTTGGTGTGGGGTTTACAAGAATTTTGGGCTCTCCCTCCTCATAACTTGACTTTTGAAGGGTGGTTCTTCCGAGGTTTTTATCGGTTGGTATCAGAGTCAAACTCTTGCGCCTCCACATGCGGGCATGCAAAGGGCTGTTTAGGAGGGTTCTGACCTGTCAAAGGGGCTGAGTGGTCTCCTAGAGCGGAGCCACAACTAAGATACAGAGAGCTACCTTGGCCGGTCACCGAGTGAGTTACCTAGAGTGAAAGCCATCGTGGACGTCAATTCTGAAGGGCGGGGTAATGTTATGATCCAAGTGGTAAGTATGGGACTTGGGATTCCACATCGACTAAATATAAGGTTGGTGTGGGGTTTATAAGGATTTTGAACTCTCCCTCCTCACTAGATGACTTTTGAGGGGTGGTTCTCCTGAGGTTAGGTTCTTCTCATTTGGTTTCAAAGTCAAACCTTTGCGCCTCCACATGCTGGCACAGAAAGGGCTGCCTAGGAGGGTTGGCGACTAGTCAAAGAGGCTGAGGGGGCTACCTAGAGTGGAGCCGTTGTTGACATGGAAAGGGCATTTAAGAGGGTCACAACCGGCCAAAGGTGAGTGCCGAGTGAGACCTAAAGTGAAAGCCGTTGTGGATATCAAAATGGTACTTGGAGTTCATGACTTATTACCTATCATGAAGTAGACGTTTGATGTTAATTATCACTTTATAAGTCTCCTAGATTTAGGATCTTTCAGGTGCTTAAGATCACTGCTCCATCATTTTTCTATTGTTTGCATGCCTTATTCTTTATTAATTGATGTTCTTCATCCCATTAAGAATGACCCCGTGTTTCTGATAAGAAAGCTCTTGTATTGTAGTCTGTCTGGCCTGTATTTGGGTTGAATATGTTACACATTCCTAAGTCAAAAAAAGTATGAGGGGGAAGGGCCAGAAATGTTTTAAAAAGGAATTGTAATGTTTAGGCTACAGGAATTTGTTTGACGCTTTAAACTAAGTGCAATATTTACAAAACCTTACTGCGCAGTCATGTGCCAAAAGACAAACCTGACTTGCAGCCGCCAATTTCTAAAAGCTCTTAGTATGTCTATGTAATTTGCCATTTTTAAATTTTTTTTTTTCTAGTGTTCCAATGTAGGTAGCTCATGTTTGTCTTAATTGATATTATTCAATTGTTCTTTCAGTACTTTGGTTAGTACATGCTTTAGTAGCCCAATTTTGTAGCTCCTCATGGTTGAATATTCCCTTAAGTCTGTTGTGGCATCCTGGCTTACACTTATCACCATCACTTCATGTAATGAATCAATTCATCATCATCCAACTTATGCTTAGGGCCTTTTATTACATCTATAATTTTATTTTAAAAGAAAATTAACTATAAAGTTAATGCAAAATTTATTCAGATTGAGACACTCTCCGGGACGTTGGTAATGCGATGGCTAAATGCACAGCTTGGAAGAATTTTAAGTTGGGTGGAGCGTGCAATTCTGCAAGAGGTAAACAGTCAATCATTTGGCATTACTCATCCAAAAATCTAGGGGTCCAAATGTTTTGCCAAAGGATCGAGAATATAATTAATCACTAATCTTTTATTCTGTTTTCTATTTTTAAAAGTAAGCTAAAGCATTCTACTGTTCTTTTTAGTGGATTCCCAGTGGGCTCATTAATCTTTTTGTTTAAGTATTTGACATGAAGATAGTGGTTTACTTCCTATTTGATCAAGCTTGTTGTAACTTGCCTGAACAATAATCGGTCAGAGTGTCAATCAGCGTACTTTTAAGATTTTTTAATTTTTTTAATTTTTTTTAATTATTATTTTAAAAATTTATTTAGAAAACTAATACTCTATTCATTATCTCATCCTATTTGATTGAGCTAATTATGAATTCCTTCACAATGTCAATCATTTATTCATTTATTCTACCGTATAAATTTTAGAATGATTTTTTTTTTTTTTAATTTTAATAAAGTGTTCGATTAATTTTTTTAATTACTAAACATTCAATGATCTTTTAATAATTAGATATTCTATTCATTACTTCTCATGTTGTAAGGAATACTTGAGTTGTTTCAATCAACAATGTTTAGATTCGGAATTTTATTTGCAGAAATGGGACCCAATATCTCCCCAGCAGCGACATGGAATTTCAATTGTTGAAGTTTACCGGATTGTAGAGGAGGTATGAATGTGTATCCGAGCATGCGTATGTGTGCTGTTCGTATCTGGTGTTTCATTTTGTGTTTTTTGTTGTCTATACTGACTGCGGTAAGATTCAATGTCATTGGAGTTTTTGATATAAGATGAAGCTGTTAATGGCATTGACATTCATTGTGAGAAGTCAACCCAAGAATATCAGTAGTTTTTATTAATTAAAAGGTTGTGTTTGGGACTGCTAGTATTATTAAATAATCACTCACGTGGTTTTAAAATATTTTATGTCCTCACTTCTAATGTCGATTTACAATTTTGTAAATAATGCAGAAAAATAAATATGTTAGGTAAGTGTACACATGATTGATATTTTCAGGCTTACATGATTATTAACATTTGTTTCCTCTGCTTACTTTTTGTTGTCTTTTAAGTGTCCTGTTAATATTATCGCTTTCTATAACTGCATAGACATGCTCATTAGGGAGAACAGGTGACTCAATGTTTGCATTTGATTCAATTACATTCTTGAACTCAACACAAAATGATTAATTTAAATTCAGCAATAAGAGCTTTGTTGTGTACTGGGGAAAGAAAATTAAATCTCTGACTTTCAAAATTGTTCAACCACTACAATGTCCAGTTCTGAATTGGTATATTGTATCTTTTGAACATCTATGAATGTGAGTTTTTGTGTTTCTGGATAGTTTTCTTAATAGATCTTTATAGATAGCATGGGGGATTAGGCTTATTATGAAAACTTGAGGCTACCTTTAAATCAAGTTCAGTGTTCATGATTCTCAGTAGGACTAGAAGTCAAATGCAGTTTGTATTTCATTTTAGGGACCCAGGATTTCTTTCTTTGTCGTTTGCTTCAACTTAAATAGAAACAATGTGTCCAAAGTTTACCACTGTATCCATATTTTATGATTGAAGTTGTATATATCTGATTTGCTGTAATCTCTTGAACTATTGGGTCATCTTTTTGTGTGGGGAAGGTGTCAAGGTACTTTGGGGTACTATTTTCATAAGCCTGATTAGTAGTTTGTTACCTGAATCTAGTATTTGTTGTTCCTAGCAATTAAATTTTGAACCAAAATAGTAACCTGGTTTCCCAACAATTTGGAATTATTACTCAAAGGACCATCATTCCAGTTGCAAGATACATTAGCAGCTGTTGGAATTTCTCATTTTTGAGAGCATTGAAAACTAGTGGATTTTATTTCATTTTCCCTTTTTGACACAATCATTTATCTTAGTATGGAAGATTATTGCTAGTTGTTCAGGCATTTTTTTGTTGTAATTTTGCGATCCTTTGTTTTTCATTTGCAGACAGTTGATCAGTTTTTTGCTCTGAAAGTTCCAATGAGGCCTTCAGAATTGAAGGCCCTCTTACGAGGCATTGACAATACATTTCAAGTCTATTCCAATCGTGTTACTGAGAATTTGGGTATGTGTCAGATATACAGTCTTAGTTAAATTCCTTTTCCATTTCTACAGAAATTGCACTTATTTCCTTAGATGTTGGGATATGCGCTGTAAAAAATAGTGTTTTAGGCGAAGAAACTTGCTTTTATATTATACATTTGTCTACAAATTAAAGTCTTAATCATGATATTTATTATACAGCCAACAAGGAGGATTTAATTCCACCTGAGCCTGTTCTAACGCGATACAAAAAGGAAGCTGGAATTAAAGCTTTCATGAAGAAGGAATTATTTGATCCTAAGCTGCCTGATGAGAAAAGAACTGCAGAAATTAATGTATTGTCAAGTGCAACTCTTTGTGTTCAGTTAAATACGCTACATGTGAGTTCCAGTCTCTCTTTCTTCTATGTTTGTGTGTTTTTGTTTTCCTTTTTATTCTCTGTATAATATATCTGTAACTTTTTATTCTGTTTTATCAAGATTAACTTTGAGTATATGTAGTTGGACAAGACTTTTTGAATCTAGCACTTGAGGAAGATTAATTTACAAAGAGAATATAGTGTAAGTGGGCAATTAATGTAACTTACTCTGATAGATTTAAGGACCAAAATCTGTTTTTGTGTGCTGTGGCTCACTTCCTATGATCAGCTATAGTTATGGTTGGTAGAATCCATCCCATATTGAAATAAGAGAGTTACTTATTAATTCTTAGCAGCAATATCTTCATTAATTTATAATGATTATTGCTGCTATTGCTAGTTATTATATCTAGGGCCCAATGTACAAATAAAATCATGTAAATATATAAAGTTAGTTTCGCTGCTCGCCAGTATATTAGTTTGGAACCATTTTCTTAATTGATGGAACAAAACTGTAATGACTACTATTGACTTAAGCAAGTTTTTGCCTGGACAGGAAATCTCTTTAGATTTGCAGGGTTGGGATTCGACATAAATTTCCAGAATGATTAAGTATAATAGTTATGATGTTTGCTTGTATTATTGCTGATGTTATTGGTATGGGAATAACTAATAGAAGTGTGCTATTAACAGTATGCAATCAGTCAACTAAATAAGTTGGAAGATAGCATCATGGAACGCTGGACAGAGAAGAAGCCCCGTGAAAATTTTTTAAGTATGTATTTAAACCTACTCTATTTTATCATGGATGTTTGACTTATGAATTACTATGCCATCAAAACTTGAAAATTCATCACTATCTTTTGCAATGACTTCCCTGAAATCCCATAGCTGATGTTGAAAAAGTGTGAGAAAGAGTGTACAATTATTGAAACATAGATTATGACAAGAATGATGTTATTGCATTTTGAAATTGATATTAGGAAATACTTGCGGTTTACCCGTCCCTTTTTTATACCCTTCTAATTAATTTGATGACTTCCTATGCTTCTAAGTTACACCAGATAATTGGGATTATGAGCTTGGCTGCTTTTAGGTGATGGTGGGTTGTCAATTTCTTCTATAATCAAATGTTTTGCTCAATGCCTTCACCGTTATTAAAGTGCTTTGCTTCCGCCCAGATTCCTTGTTTATTTGTCAAATCACAGTTAGTTTTTTATTATTTTTAATTTTTAATTTTTTCAAAAGATTTTAGTGCTGTCATAGATGTTCACATTTTTAATAAGTTTGGTTGTATGAAAGCCAATTTTGCTAACATGTTGTCAACAGATAAATCAATAGATGGAAAATCCAAAAGTTTTAATCAGAAGGATACATTGGAAGGGAGTAGAAAAGTTATAAATGCTGCTATCGATCGCATTTGCGAGTTTACTGGTAATGCTTTATGTAATCACTATTTTAGTTGCAGGAATAAAATGTGCATATCTGATTATTTTGCTTTTCCATCATGCAGGTACTAAAATTATTTTCTGGGATTTGAGAGAGCCATTTATTGAGAACTTGTATAAACCCAATGTCTCTCGGTCTAGATTGGAAGCTTTAATTGAACCACTTGACATGGTAAGATTTCCAAATATGTGCTACCAAGGAAGCTCTGAATTAACAATATCAGTGTAAATTCCTAATACCATTCTCTAGACTAAGATGCAAAGGAATAAGGATTTTGTTAACATGCTTACACATCATAGTAGCTTCATTGATATTCCCCCTTGACAATTTGTAATTAGACATGTATACTGTGAAGTATTATCATTATCTTGATTGTGACCCATCAGTGATTTTTTTCCTACCAAGGGCAGAAAAACAGAGTTCTAAAATAAATCGGGTGTTTTTATGCTTCTGTATGTGTTGTTTTGATATCTATCTGTCAATCAATGTTCATTCCACACCTTTGATGTACATATTTCTTCTTAATTCCTCTCCAAATCAGGTAGCTGAATGACATTATTTGGGCTTTTTTACAGTTTTGGTTACTAATTTTTGACCTCCAACATGTTATGCAAACTTATGCTTATCATCATTGTAGGAACTTAATCAGTTATGTGACGTCATTGTGGAGCCACTCAGGGATCGCATTGTAACAAGTCTTCTTCAAGCATCGCTGGTCTGAGATTGTGCTTCAGTTATATACCAATTAGAATTGTTGAAATTTTATATAGTTGACAACTCTTTTTTTCTCAGGATGGTTTACTCCGTGTTTTGTTAAATGGAGGTCCACTGCGAGTTTTCTCCCCTAGTGATGGTAAACAGTTAGAGGAAGACTTGGAGGTCTTGAAGGTAAATTTATTTGACTTGTGATCTATACTTCAGACTTGTTTACATCTGAATGAAACTTCTATGAGTTACAACTATTATTTATATATATTCTTTGTGATAGCTTACTATGTTTGCTCTTCTCCAATTAAAGCAATTGGAGAAGAAAACAATAACCTTTACGACAAGAAGCAACATAATATTTCTATTGTAATAATCGGATTTTGTTTGATAGGAATTTTTCATTTCTGGAGGAGACGGACTTCCTCGTGGGGTTGTAGAAAATCAAATAGCACGAGTTCGACAAGTAGTGAAACTGCATGGGCATGAGGTATGAATCTCTTACTATTGTTGCACCCCTATTTTGTAGAAACCAACCAGATTAATAATCTTCGCATCATATTTTCATAATGTGTTTGGCAATTCTTTTCTAAACAAAAATCTTCCATGTTTTGAAACAAATAGCTGCATTAGAGCAAATTGCACTCACACCCTCTACGCGATGTTGTATTTTAAATATCAGAAGTGAATATTTTATTTTGGTATAATATACAATCACTACCCTCGACTGTAAAATTGAGTGAAAATATATAGGCAAAATCAATTCTAAAAGCACATTGCAAATATATATATTGTGACAAATTTTGAATGAGTTTTTTAAGATCAGGTGACTATATACTTAAATCAAAAAGTCCATTTGTCTGTAATTTATCCTCCTTTAAAGAGTATGAATGAAATATGAAAAGCAAAAATCTATGTGCATCATATTAAAAATAAACCATAAAGTCCAATGCAATCTTGTTGTATTTCTTCACGGTGCTGGTTAACAAATGCAGACAAGAGAACTGATAGAAGTCTTGAGAGCAGGGAATGCTCAAGATAGCAGGTTAGGGGGAGACACAGAGGCTATAATTAGAATATTATGTCACAGAAGTGATACAGAGGCCTCTCAGTTCCTCAAAAAGCAGTACAAGATCCCCAAGTCTTCGGCCTAACATCGGAAGCAGTAAAAGCAAAGTGGTAAATTTGTATTGTATAATCTCTATTTGCTTCGCATGTGTTATTATAATTTTACTGCTTGGAGACACTACTGTGAATTTGTATCTTACTCGGCATATTGTGTATTGAAGCTTCCTTGGTTCTCTCTTATTCATACGTGACACAAGAAGTTTTGAGAGGTTGTCTTTCTTATCTATTTATTTATTCAATTTTTTTTAAAATTTTTTTTAAATTTTCTTTTTATTGAATAACAACAGCCATATGGGTTTGTTATTATCATTATTAATATTGGTTATTCTAAATTTTTATTAATTTTACTTTTTCATATTTGAATATATTTAATATTACTATTTCTACTTGTTATATATTTTGTTGGAAATGAAGCTAAAACCAATTGTCTTGATATAAATCAAGCGGGTTTACCTCTTGTTTGGATGGGTGCTTTTACATGGTATGGTTTGGTAATAATCCAACCATGTTTGATTCCACTTCCATTCATTAATGCCATTTATTAATATATGGGTGTATGGTTCTACATTGTTCAATTTACTCTATTTTTTTTTTTTTTTTAAACCACCAAATTGATGTGTTGGGATGGTTTGATATTTTTTATTCCAAAATTGTCCTTCATAATTTATTTTCATTACTAAACTACTTCTAATTTATAACTAATATTTTACCATTTTTTTCTCCAATAATATATTTTTACTTTCTTTCACATTAAATTTATTTTATTTTTCTTTTGGTCAACTCATATTTCTCTCTTTTATATCTCAATTTCTTATATATCTTTAAAAAAATTTCACCATATTATATCTATAATTTTTATTATTTGATTGAATTTATATTTCTTCTTTTATTTTTATTTATTTTATAAAAATACTTGTATTACTTTTTATTCTCCCATAATTCTAGATGGAAAAGATAATGATTAATAAAATTGAGAAAAACTATGTAATATGAGGGATGAACATTTTCGTAAATCTATTGTTATTAATTTTTAAATCCATGCATTATGAAACCATCTATATCCAAACATAATTTTGAATCATAACCATACCATATAGAACCATACGTTAATGAACCATACTTTATGAAACCATGTGATCCAAACAAGGGGTTAATTGCACAATCAAACATAGGATGAGCATAGTATCTTGGCCGGACATTTTTACTTTTAATACGGTTAGGTGGGAAGAAAATACTGACGGAAAAACTCATTTAATTTTTTAGTTGAAAATTGTAGTTATAGAATTGTAAAGTTTGAAAATATATTATATAGTAAACTGTAAAAGTATATAAAATAGAACAATAATAATAGTATTATATATATATATATTAAATTTTAATATAGATATAAATAAAAATATTATTTTAATATATATAACATCTTTAAATATTATATATTTTTATGTAAATATATTTAAATATACTATTTTCTTTTTTTTTTTTTAAATTGCTATACTCATTATCTATTACTTATTTATCAATCTTGTTCTATGTATTGTTTATTTATATATAAATAAAATTATAATTAAATAAAATTTTATTTTATTCGTTTTAATGTTTATTTTATAAATATAAAATTATTATAATTTTCAATTATATATAATTAAAAATATTTACGAATTATAAAATTTGATCAATAATTATTAAATTAATTTTCACGGACTGGATTTCGAGTAGACACGAATGTAAAAAATTTCACGAGTTGGACCCATCGTTGAGTAAGGAGGGAGCTTGAATTGAATGCAAACCCATCCGTAGAGTAAGGACAAAAGTCAGACTTCTGATGCAAAAAATGAGCGAAGGAAAGAGCCGTCGCTGAACAAATAAAAATTGCTCCAGCCATAACCTACTAAGAGCTCACATCACACGTGGGGCTGTAGTATGTAGTAAACTGGTGAATTTGTTTAACTTGGAGCTCTGCTAATACTAATAACTTTTGATTACTGCACAAGTTGAAGTAAAGCCATTTACAAACACCCAAGCTTAAAGTCAAAAGAAAACTATTGTCATATCATCTGTGCTTCCAATGGCATCGGTAGGAGGAGGCGTGGAATGGCACGTGCGGCCTCCAAACCCTAAAAATCCAATCGTATTCTTCGACATCACGATCGGTACCATCCCTGCCGGCCGTATCAAGATGGAGCTCTTCGCCGACATTGCTCCCCAAACCGCCGAAAACTTCCGACAGTTTTGCACCGGCGAGTTCAGGTTTCCTTCTTCTTATTCTCTCTCTTTTGATTGCTTAATGAATTCATACTCTCATTCTTCAATGACTTCCTTCTCATCTGTTAACAGAAAAGCTGGATTGCCTGTTGGTTACAAGGGCTGCCAATTCCATAGAGTCATTAAGGATTTCATGATTCAAGCCGGTGATTTCCTTAAGGTTCTTCCTTCTTACCTTACTTTATGATTTTGATTCGTTTGTATTCAACTTACACCATATTTGTTTTTTCCATTCAACGCTTAATGCCATATTGCAAGTGATGAAATGGAGTGAAATTAAGTACTAAGTGCAGAAAAACAAACTAGGCATTTAGTCGGACTACATATGTTACTATATGTTAGTTATTAGAAGATGAATATTTTAAAAGTATGAAATCGTTGAAGTAAAATTAAGAGTTCTTCAGGATCTCTTTTTAAGATTTATGATGTTTTCTGCAATTGTAGTAAACAAGGGTTTAAGTGGACAAGTATGGCGCAGTTGAACTTATGTTTAAAAAGAAGAATTTGTAGTTGTATTGTAAAGATTTTGGTTTGATAAACCATGCTAATAATGATAGTCCAGAGAAAAACATTTTTTATATATTGCTTGTCTAATTATAAGACAATGAACTTTTGTATAGCTGATAACCACCAATTCCATTTTAGAGATCACCTGCTTTATTAGTTGCTCAGACAGTTTAGTTTTTATTTTATTTTGGCTTATTTTATAGTTATTTATTTCTGAAAAATATATGGTTTTGTCAGTAGCAAAAATGGCACTGAATCTTGTATGATTTCATTTGCTAACCTAATGAAAATAGGGTGATGGTAGCGGGTGCACTTCTATTCATGGACACAAGTTTGATGATGAAAATTTTATTGCGAAGCACACTGGTCCTGGACTTCTATCAATGGTATCTTCATCTTGTTTCTTTAGTTTGATGATTTTATTTTGTGTATTTAATTTTATGGTCTATCAAAATGCAGTGCAGCATTGTACTCTTTATCTTTTCTTATTTATGTTTCAAGTTATCTTGTTGACGGCAGTATAACTGATTTTTGCAATCTACTTGTCTGCTCTTGTGAAGAAGGCTCGATTTTTCTTTGTGCTAGTTTAGGTCACTGGCTGATGCAGAATCTTGATGGTAGGAATTATTATTATATAGCCAAATTTAGTTAGGTTATATGATGAGGTAGGGGGTCAATGCGACATAATGAATAATTAACTTTTCATCTTTGTGGTTATTACTTTAATGCTTTCAAGAGTTCAGCTCCTATTTGAAGTTATATGTATGTTGCTCATTTTCCACAGCATGGACTTGAAATTGAGGAATATTGATTTGGGTTAATTAACTCCATATTTGAGAGGGATATTCTGTTTTTCTCTGTTTTTATTTTTCTTAATTAGTTTGTACATAATCTTATTTTTCACACTAAAACATATACTTCTTCCAATTTTCAGGCTAACAGTGGGCCAAATACCAATGGGTGTCAGGTAATTTATCTTTATTTGCTCTTCTGCACCACCCTTTTCCCTGCCCCCGCACACCAATTCTCCAAATCAAAGTACCATTTTTTTATTGTAGTGATAATAGGTGCAGGCTAAGAGGGTCATACCTTGGGTTGATCTCTCTCTAGATTGTTGTTTTAGTCCCCGCCCTTTAAAAGATCAAACATTGCAGAAGAGTTTAGGAACTCATTTATTCCCGAAAGTAGTGTAGTTCTCTTATCACAAAATTTTGATCATATATATATGCTGCTTTCTTCTTTTTGTGCAGTTCTTTATCACTTGTGCTAAATGCGATTGGCTGGACAATAAGCATGTTGTATTTGGGGTATGTTCTCCAATCTTTCATTATTATATTTAATATCCGTATGTGTTATCCATTACCAATGTGACGTGTGTCCTATAGTTTTGCATGCTGATGATTTCCCCCCCTTAGAATGTGTTTATCTGCTTGTTGATTTGAACAAATGAGAGCAAGCATTTGCCTTGTTTCATTGACGGTTATAGAATCATCATCTACAGCTGAAACTGTTAACCATCTTTTGATAGTCTGGGATGCTTACTTGTTCCGCCCTTGCTCTGATCTGAATTCGTTTGTCATGGTCTTATTTGTTATAAGCAATGTTTTAATTTCCATTTGCTCAATGTTCATGTAGAGAGTGCTAGGAGATGGTCTGCTGGTGGTCAGGAAGATCGAGAATGTAGCTACAGGACCAAATAACCGGCCCAAGTTGGCATGTACTATCGCTGAGTGCGGAGAAATGTGAAACATCAACCTCAACTATGGTCTTCCTAATATAGGCTTATAAACTTCTAACCAGTATGAATACAATCTTGTGCTAATAGTCTGACTCATTACAACCGAAATTACGCACTAAAAAGATGCGATTTTTGTCACTAGGCTTGAATTGTTGTCTTGCAATTTAGGGAGATGAAGCATTTGATGAAATTCACACATTTGGAACACTGAGCTGGAGATTATAATATAATTTCTTAATACTGCTTTCACCTTTGTATATTTATATTCTCCAAATTCTTTGGAGAGTGATTATCTATTGGAGGGCAGGAGATGAGTCGAGTTCGCTCCACCGGCGCGTTTACGAGCTTATTTTCTATGGTTTATATTATTTTGTTTGTCATGTCAGCTCCACAGAGTGTCAATATTTGAAACGAATTTTTTAAATCCACGATATATATCAAGAGCTCACTAAAATATTTATCTCTCAAAATCTCATCTAAATAAATACTTTTATATTATTTTATTAAATTAATCATCATTAATATATTATTATTTTTAATGTCATATTTACGTAGACTCGTCATCTCACCTCCGAGTTAAAAAACTGGACATGAATCAGTGAGTGAGTTTTAATTTTTAGTTCAATTATTAAATGAATTGAGCTTAAATATATTCAATTCATTGGCTCACTCAATAAATTTTATTAATTAAAATTATAAAATATAATACATTAATAGATACATAAATAAAAGGTAAAAGAAAGTAAAATATAATTCACTTTTCCAAAATACGTATTTACGTAATTTTTATTGAAAATAAAAATAAAAACTCTATAAACTAAACTAATATAAAAAATACTTCTAACATTCTCTGCGGATAAGCTATCAAATATCTATCTTTTAACGGTAAATATTTATAATTATGTAAAACAAAAAATTATAATAATTTAATATTTGAAAAATAAGACAAATAAAATAAGATCCACTTCGACTATATTATTCCTTATAAATAGGAAACAAGACGTGAAACAAAGAATACAATATGTGAAATTTATTAGTAGGAAACACTATGCACATAAGAATACTATGCTAATGTTTCATTTATTTTAAAATGGAGGTAGTGTAATTCATATTATCAAGTATTTTCGAAATTAAATATTATTTTAAATAAATTATACGAAATTAATATAGTTGTAAGTAAATTTATTGAGTTCGAGTGAATTGAGTTTTAAACACGTTATAAACAACCATCTTGCTAATGTGATTAAGAAGACATAATTAAATAATGTATAAAAAACATTCTTATATATCCTTAGAACTCTTAAATTGTATATCTTCAATGGCTTTTGGCTAATCATATCGTCCTATTGTCACATCCTTAGAAATATGTTCTTCCATGAAACAACCAAAACACATTGAAATACATTGTTAGAAATAATCAAACACATTAAAAACATTGCCATTGTGGCTTAATCCTTCATATGTTTCTTTCTTTCGAATTAATCTCATATCATTTAAAATTTTCCATCACTTCAAGTAACTGACTATTCAAAAAGTATATATTAATTAAATTTTGACTAAAAAATTATAATATTTTGATCTTAACTTGACTTTAGCTGTATATGATATTTTTTATTTCTCTTAGTAAGAGTTTGGGTGGCCTCCTCAGAACAAACTCTTTTGACAATATGAATAGAGATGGGAATAAACTCTTTTGACAATATGAATAGAGATGGGAATAGGCCTGACAGCCTCTCATGGCCGGCATAGTCTAGCTCATTTAAAGCTTGGTCAAATATGAAGCACATTTACACCCACAGGATCTTCACAAAACTGAACTGTATGTACCAGTTAACTCTGACACAGAACTAGGAGGGACAAAATTATTAAATTGAGCTGCAACTTCATAAGAGACTTCAGAACACTCCCAACAAAGTGGCCAAACCAATTACCTGTTCAACTCCAATCTCCTGTACAATAGGGTATCATAAAAATCAAATATTTATATACCAATGAAAAACACTGGTAGAAGATGATTTTCTATACACAGAATAGAAGGCACCAAAACTGAAAAAAAGTCAGGACAGCACAATTTAACATATAAGCAACTCGAGAGAATAGAGTTTGAAAGTTCGACCATATACAATCAGAAAACAATCATAAACAACAATCAGGTTCTCTTTTGTAGAGAAAAATAAATCATAAAGTCAAGTATGTGGAGAGAAGAAAAACTCCTAACATATCATACCATTTTATATCAGATTTATATAGAAAATACAAGTCATTAATATTATAGGACCCATACCTATAATAATCAAACTCATACTTATCAATAATTAAACCCACAAACTAGTCATACACTCATACTATAGCTGTGCACAATAGTAACAACTACAAATATAGCATATTAATATTAACTTAAACCACCAACAAAATATTTATTAACTTGATTGACCACTAAACAACTTATCAGCCTAACTGTAGGGAAAGTTTTATTACATTGACAATTAGTAAAAAATATTTAATCCTTAGTAATTATTGTCTTATTAGATAAAAAGGTAAAAGTTAATAAAAACATATTGTGATAAAGTTACAAAACATATTACACAGAAATAAAGTTACAAAATAACCAAATAAAAATTTAACACTTACGTTAGGTATATCATTCTTAATAAACCATAATTATAACTATTTACAAGTAAAAGCTCGTTAAGCTTTTGAGCCCAAGGGGTGGAGTATTGTGATGTGTCTAATAGGTAATGTGAAGCTCAAGCTCAGGTTGTTTGAGGAGAAACTCGAGTCGATTTCGAATAGTCTTCCAGTCAAATTTCGAATAGCTCACGAGTATCAAGTTTCACTTATACCCCTATGCTTAACTAGTTTGTATGATGATATTTCCATGTTTAAACCCAAATTCTGAAATCTTAATGGTCAACAAATTAAGCTAAGAAGGTAAACATAATTAGATTCAGAAAATTATTACTAACCTTGTTCAACACTGAGATTTTCCCAGTATCGCCTACAAGATGCAAAGTGAAACTCTCCTGTAATAATTATCAGGAAAACAATAACGTGATTATTTCTTTCTTGCATACAAAGTGATACAAAACTGTCAATTTAGAATCGTATTTCAAATTATAATGCTCAGAAACACCACTTACCTTAGAATTGCTTAGTGAAATTCTCAAGGATTTAACATGTAAGAATCCTTCAACTTTACCAAACATATCCAAAATGAAGGTTCGCTTCTTGTCACCAACAATTTCATGAACCGGTAAGGACAATCGAATATCTGCATTTTCAAGACTTGGGAATTTATCCATACTCAACATTGATGGATCAACCTGTTTCAAATTAAGAATTTTGACTGTAGGTGCATTTATAACTATCTTCTCATCATTAGGCTTCATTCTCACAATGCAACCGCGCCAGTTCAGTTTATAGAATCTGAAATCAGAAATACTCAATCTAACCAGCTGTGGTGAAGTTATGCTAAAAGTAATCGAAGTCATCGCTTTACACTTTGTCATGGATAGGTTCTTCAGAACAAAACATCTTGAAAAGAAATCAAAATTGCGTAACCAGACATCTGTGAGTTCCAAAGTCCTCAATGAAGTCAAACTAGATAAGTTAGGTAAGTCACTAGTCCAGCGAGTCAATTTAAGAGTTCTCAGTGTCTGACAACGATAAAAGATTGGAGGAAATTCTGTTAGGTTTGTGTCAAGCTCTTCAAGACCATTTGCTATAGCATAGCTTAAAACTCTTCTTATAACAACCTTACTTTTTGCACCTGATAAATGAAACCTCAATCTATCAAGTTTGAGAGGCTCTCGCTCAAGCACGACATGAAGAACAAAATTCTTGAACTCTGTGACTCTAAAGCTTCTGCATTCTAGATCAAGATTATGGACATGGGTCCAATGGTGTCTCCATGATTTAGAGAGGATAGACGTTTTGACAGCAGTTTTAGTATCCAGAAATGAGAGAATGTAATGAACCAAATGGTCTTGCAAGTTGCTGAGTCGATCAATGTCATTACAGTAGTTGTCATTTTCCTTCACTGCTAATATTTTCGCTAAGATGGTGTGAAAAAATCCGAGTGCAAAACCACTATGTAATAGCTTTTCCTTCCCATTTTCCTTGAAAATGATAGGACACAATCACAAAACAAATTCTTAGAATGATATAAGCAAAAGAAATATTAATTTTAACATTAAAAAAAGTAAAAATTTGAATAAAATTACTATAATAATTCAATACATATAAGGAAGCACTACAATAATGACGGAACTTTGTAACTCAACATTACCAAAAGTAAATGTAGCACCCAATTCTTTCACCAAAGTGTTAGTCAAAACCTAAGTTGGATAATATATTCCATCAAAGCAATTTACAAGGGAAAAATAAACTATATTAATATTTAGTGATTAAGGAAGTTAAACAAATAAATTAATGGATAATATACAAAATATTGCCTCTAAAATAGAAAATCTAATATTTAGAAACCTAAGTAGCTTAGGGGTATAGTCACATTCCTTACCTATAAAAGCTTGGCATTTTTCCCATTTGTTCTAAATTTGAATTTTCATGTACTATATATGAGCTGCCAAAATTGTTAACTTCAAGTTGAATATGCTATAGGAAGTATAAAAATTGCAATGAGACTAATGATTTAAGTAATAACATACGGATCAAGAACACAAGCGTTTGGATCTAAGCTTCCTTCTAATATTGTACACTTGCCATTTATTTATTCATCCCAATTCATGTAATTGTCTGTCTATATATATCTTGTTTCAAAATAAGATTTTATTCATCAAGCAAATCTAGAAATATAGACTAAAAATAGTCGGAAAAACTCTCTTATGAAAGATTAATAGGAACACATAATCCATATAACTAAAAATTATACCACACAAATAATCAATCAATTTCTACTAATCATTAAGTAAAATTGTTACCCTATATATCTACATACAACTATATAACTAAAAATTATACAATAGTAACAATGATTGAGCAATATTTCATTAATCAATAATATTCTAATGATCATCAAATTGAATTTTTATAGGACACAAATATCAATCTAGAAGAATAAGATGACCTTAAAGATACATAAAAGCTAACATGGTCATATCAACTTTATTATTGTTATGGGAAGCGTTGGATAATGCTTGGAGTTCTAAATTCTTTTCATAAGCTTTCCAATAAGAATGTTTGCAAATGAGAAGCACAAAAAGGTGAGAAGTAAGAAAAATCAAGCATTCTATGCGGAGAACATAATGTGATCTTACATATACCTTGTTTATCTCCACAACTTTAGTTTCAGGTTCAGGGTAGCTAGGCCGTTTATAATACATTACGAATGTCCCCTGCCAAGTTCAATGAAGCTTAATCATTAAGCAGTAGAAACCAAAACAAAGAGAAAGTAAGTTGGACTTTATATACTTATAGAAAATTTAATTCAGCATTTAAACTTAAATATTGCAAATGTAACTGCATATTACCTTACGAGTATTCAATAACACATTAATTGAACTAGCCAGACAACACTGTGAAACCATGTCTCCCATTTCTACACACCATTTCTCAGTTTCAAAATCAGCTGGTGGAGAGATTTCAATATTCACCTCAAAGGGGATCCAACGACTAAATTTCAAGAAGCACGGATGTTCTCCCTTCCAGTTAAAGGTATGAAGTAAGTCTGAAGTTAATTCAATCCCTTTACAAAATTTTAAATTTGAAATTGTCACCGATTGTAGCCTTGTAATGCACAATCTAAAGACTTTCCACCTCGATAGCAAAGTGCAGTTTACAAACTTTAGGTTATCCACTACAAACAAATCAGGAACTTTAACAACATAATATTGTGGACATAAAGTGGCTGCTGAGATCTGCAATGTCTTCAAAGTTATAAATGCAAATGCATCATTTACTCTGTCCACATTATTCACCCATGATGGAGGAATGGCATCAATCTCAACCTCTGCTAATTTATAATATTTTGCATAATCTAATACACGCTTCGTCAGTTTCTCCCTAAATTTACCTCCACCAATAATCTGGAGCTTTTCAAGGCAACAAATGGGCTCCAGAATGGCTAAAATGCTATTAACAAACTTTTCAAAACCATACCATGTGTTAAAGCTTGCACGATCAAACTTCAGGCAGTGGATATTTTTCCATTGATTCCTCCATCTTTTAGACAAAGCAGAAGTCTGGACAGCATACTTGGTGTCCATAAACGAGAGAATATTATGTATTAAATGGTCTGGCAAGCTGCTAATCCTATCCACCGCCATTTGATCATCAATTTGAATAATGTCTCTAACATCAAGTTCTTCATCTCTACATGACAAGACATAGAGATAAAAGATTTTCACTAGATTTGGCATTGTTATCCCACAAACCCTAAACATTGGTCTACTCAAATTGAAGTGCTTTCGACTATTGAAGACATTGGCAATAAAGCGCTGGAATTCAATATCACCTGAGCTGTTAGTGGGATAGAAAGTGTAGGTAGGCACATGAGCCCAATGGAACTTCCATTCCTTGGAGAGAATAGAGGTTTGAACGGCATATTTAGCATCCATAAGTGAGAGAATGTGATAAATAACTGAGTCTGGCAAGTTGCTAAGCCTATCAATTCCCCTTCTATATGTGGCTTTGATTCTCTTTAGTGGTCTCTCCATCCTGTAAATTGTCAAAACAAACAAATACTCAAACTATTATAGCAATCTTTACCACTGATTCTATGTTTTTATAGTTGGAGTTTGAACTTTAAGGTTTAGATACATGTTAATTTTAAAACAAAATTCATTCTATTTGATCAAATTATTGAGTTTGAAAGGAAATACAATACCATGAAATTCTCATGATCTTGAAACAAATAAACAAAAAAGTTATAAACACAATGAACAACAGTTCATCCAATCCAATCTAATAGAACAGTAGTAATGCAACCAAAACCTCAACACGAACTAATATCCAATTACAGAAGCATAATGTCAAAACAAGCAAGGAAATCAATGTAATAAAGTTATGAAGAAAAGTGGTACCTGATGGTTATTATTTTGCATGCAGACAGAATGAAAGGAGAGGTCAATACTCTGCTTGGTCGGTTGCTGTGCTTTCCCTCCAATGCTAGCAAACCTTGTCAAAATACTGATCTGAATTTGGGTTATTGTGTTGTGTATATATAGGTTTCAGTTTTCAAATGGGCTCATATTCAAAGTCTTTATGGATTACCGGGCTCAGATCTTCGGTCTTTATTCATTATATTTGGGGCTAATTTCAAAAAACTATTGGAAGCTAGTTTAGTTTTTTCCTTCTTTTTTTTTTTCGAACTACATAATTTTTTTTATTGTTTATTTTTATTATTGTTTGGTTAAATATATATTATTATTTTTAAAAATAACTTTTTGAGATTACTTGAGCTCCAAGAAACAAGTTTAATAGCAGTGGTTAGGGTAGGCATAAAAATTGGGCCCAACTAAACCGGTCCAAATCGGTTTCATCTGGTTTTTCAAGTTTAATAGATTTGTTTCGGTTTTGGTATCCTTAAAATCAATTATATAGGTTCCAATTCGATTTTGGATTCTAAAAAACCGGTTGAATAAATAAAAATTAAATATATATTGATTATTGTGAACATTGTTTGATAATTTATTTATTGGAAATATGTATTGATTATTATAGTGATGTAATTCTTACAATGTTATAAATATATATATATATATATATATATATTTGAAGTGGATTAATTGTATTTTGTGGGTGACGAGATGATAGCAGTGGAATGAAAAACTCTTTTTAATTTATATGTTTGGACATTTTTTTTTCTTTATTGTTATTTTAATAGGATAACAATAAATATGTAATATGTTGCTAAATTTTTTATTTGTGTTTTAATAGGATTTTACTGAATTTATAATATGTTGCTATTAGTTTTTAGTTGATGAATGATGAAAATTTAAATTAGATTAATATGGTTGATATTTTTAATAATTGTGATTGATTAGAATTAATTATTTGATGATTTTGTAGTTTTGAAAATTTTATGACTATATAAAGAGTCAAAGTTGAAGAAAAGAAAAGATTCGATATACATACCCAAACCGACAAAAATGGTCCGGTTCGGTTCGGTCCAATCAAAAACCGGACTGGCCGGTTTTACAATTAAAAATATATCGAGCCGGTCTTAAGCTTTAAAAGACCAGTACAACCGGACTTGAGATGGTTTTAGGTAAAACCGGACCAAACCGGCCTATACCCACCCCTAGCGGTGGTTTTTTTGGCGTTGGGTGATTAAAAAAAAAATTGATGAAATTGAAAATTGTCGAAAATTGATTTTTTTATTAATTATTTCTTCTCCATCCAATTACTAAATATCGGTGGACAACCACCATTAGATCCATCTCTTGAACTCTATGAACGTTCAAAGCTTCTTTTTAAAATTTAATACTTTTTATTCTGACAATGGTAAAATAAAGAAAAATGAAATTGATATGTTTTATTTTTTTTATTTAGAAAAATCTAAAACCTGCGATAGTTTTTTTTTTTTTGGATTATCGTTATTTTTTATATCAATTATCATAGCAAATTTGGATGGCTAGTAGTGTTGGTGGGGTTTTGAAATATTTAATTTCGTTTACTATGAGTTAATATCATAATTAAATTATGCTTGGATGTGTTAGTATTTCTTCAATATAAGGAATTTCGAATGGTTTGAAATCACAAGAATTCCTATTTAAGGAGAATGTCTTATTTTAAGTTTGGACCTATTTCCTTATTATTTAATTCCTTATTCAAAAATGATTTGATTTTTCTGATTTGGTCTAATGATATTTTATAGTTAGAAATTTAATATTAAAAGGTATATTTGGTGATCACTACAAATATGGTTATCTCATGAATAAGTAATTATTTCATTTCTGGTTATGATCATATGATCGGATTCCTAACCCTCGAAGGGTTGTCTACCATGTTAGGATTGTCTTGAATCACAAGGATTTCCTTTTAGGAAGGTTTTCCTATTTTGAGTTTGTATCTATTTCCTAATGGTTTGATTCCATGTTTTGGAAAGATTTGGTTTTCCTAATTTGGTTGATTGTATTCCTTAGTTGGAAAAAAAACAAATTAAGAAAGAATATTTGATGATCACTATAAATAGAGTTGTCTCATGAAGAAGAAAGGATCCCGTCCCTTTGGGGTGGTGATCATTGGAGTAGGGTCATACCTGTGGGGGTAATGATCATTGAGGTTAGGGTCTCACCATTAAGGAGATTTCGAGTACTGAGGTTGGGGTCTCGCCATTAAGGAGATTTCGAGTATTGAGGTTGGGGTCTCGCCATTAAGGAGATTTCGAGTTGGGTTGTCTCGCCATTAAGGAGATTTTGATTAGAGGTTGTCTCGCCATTAAGGAGATTTTGATTAGAGGTTGTCTCGCCATTAAGGAGATTTTGATTTGGGTTGTCTCGCCATGGTGGAGTTGTTCGCCTAAAAGAGATTTTGGTTGAGAAAGAAAGCAATTTTGTGTGGAGAGAGAGTGTTGTCTGAATGACTTGTAAATCTTGTTTCTCACAGTAAAGTTGTTATCTTTCCGTAGATTAGGCAATTTGCCGAACCACGTTAAATATTGTGTTTGTCTCTGGGCTGATTGTTTTGGTTGAATCGAATTAGGAATTAGGAAAAAATTGGGATAGAACCGGAAATTTTCTAACACACCATTTAAGGATTTTAATTAAGCACATTTGCAATCCAGTAAGATATCTTGCTCATATATTCGAAAGTTGTCTAACACTTGGTACTTTGGTGTATTGGACAAACCGTTATATCTCTGTCAGTATAAGTAATTCAATCAATTTTAAGTTATTCATTTTGATGTATCCGAAAGTTTTCTAACACTTGGTACCTTGGTGGCTTGGAGAAACGGTTATATCTTAGCTAGTTTAGGTTATCCGGTCAATTTTTAATTATTCGTTTTGGTATATTTTAGGAGTTAAGATATTACGTATGACAAATTTTGTCATAATAATTTGTAATTTTTTTTATTTATTTATCAGTAACTAAGTTGTTATATCTGTGTGAATTAGGCGATTTACAAACTATGAAAAATCTCTTACGTTACTTGTTCATGACTCTCTCATTTGTTTCAATTATAGTCGCTATTTTACCACTATTTCAAACAAACAAGCATCACACCATTAGTTAAGATTAATTATTATATTAACATCTTCAATAAAATTTATCCATCTCAGACCTATGATGAAAGCGGATTTGTGATTAAAGAGCGATACAACTAGAGCTGGGAAAAAATTCGATCTGGTATTTTTGGATCGAGTTTGGAGCTCAAAACTTTCACTTAGGGGTAGGTATGGAGTGAAAGTATTGATTTTTTCGGGTTACCGAGTCAAAGACGGGCCAGGATTTATTTGATTTGACACGATCAAGTAAGCCAAAAGTGAGTGAAAGGGGTGATTTAGATTGTTGGTTGAAGTTACTTTATACTTTCTTAACTATAGTAGGAGTGATTGTTGTTTATTATTTTAATTATGATCTTTTTATTGCACAAAAATATTTATAAGCGTCATTCTTAGTAAACTCTCGGGAGATGAAACTCCTTTTTTAGGACCATTTAGAGTTTAAAGGCTTGTGGCATACGCAGTTGCTACATCTATTCATGCCGTATGTCACTGAAGAATTATGGCAATGCCTTCCAGCAGCGAAAAGTACAACAAGAAAAGAGTCTATTGTGATAACTGACTATCCGTCATACAAGAGGTAAGTTGTAAGAGATCTCAATGCAAAACTTTTTGGTTTTGAAGATCCTACTCGAGAACTCATTAGCTTTTTTATGGGGTTGTTATATTCTTAAGAATTATAAGGATGGGTGGTGATTTTGCTGACTTTAATTATAACTTCCCTCACTTAGGAAAGGGTCGTAGCTAGCAAAGAACCTACCTTTTGAAGGATCGCCACCCTCTTCAGTAGTTTTAAAGCCAACTACTAGCCTATAAACCACCATTAAACTTTCTAGCATGTTTTGCTTCCACTCGTCTACTTTTAGGAAAACCTCATATAGGAGTTTTTTAGTAGTTCACCCATCCCTTAATTGTTCTAGGCCAAATACGCTTAACTTTGGAGTTCTTAGGTTTTGGGTTTTCGAGAAGTAATGTGCACATAAATAATATATGTAGTAATTTCAAATCTTTTTAACCTTTCTCAATCTGAGTTGTTATACTTTTACCTTCTAAAACTTCCTCTAATTATATTTGTTAAGGCTTGTTATGAGGCTTTAGTCTATTTCACTCTTATTTTCTTAGACCAATACAAATATGTTTCTCATATGTGCTTTAATATGCCTTTTCTAAGGTAATTTGGTGTGATATGCTTTATAGATATGATTTGGGTAAGAGCCCATGATTTTGACTATATAAGTAAATGTTTTCTCCGGAAAGACTTCAAGTAAATCAATATCCTAAAGAGTTTAGTTTCGTTGCATTTGTATATTGGATTTTGAAGATGTGCAACGATATTATCTTATAGTAAGTTGTTGTTCAAAGATTGGACAAGTTTAATACTCTCCCCTTAAAAATATTTTAAATACTAGTGGTGAATGTTTATAGGCTTTTATGTTTAAGTTCATACTAATTTTGTGTTCCTATTGGATTTTTAATCCTTTTCCAGAGGTGGTTATGTTATTTCTTTATTTAAAATTTGTCTTTGTCTGTTAGGTGTGTTTGTGGGTTTATGGTATTTATCTTGTTTAGGTATTGTCTTTTCGTGTGACCATTTTTTTGTTTGGCATTCCGGTTGCTTCTTTTATCTTTTGAAGGTTCAAAAGTTTAATATTCTTATTTGTCATTTTGTTTATATTTTAAAACTAGTATCAATCATGATTGAATTTATTTATAACATTGTTAAAAGAAACAAACTATAATATATATATATATATATAATCATTACATAAATAAATATAAATGATAAAAATAGAATGGAAATAATAATAATGATAAATTCAAATATCATGAATATGACACAATAAGTTTAGGAAGAAGAAAGAAAAATAACACCTCAGCCTATTGTATTGGATTTTTTTTTTTATCTGTATGATGGTTTTTTTGACCTCTAGCATACTGTCTTAACATTTGTTTTTCTTCAGGTTTTGTATCAACCTCATTAACTTTTTGTTTTGGTATCCATCCCTAATTTTTTTCATGAAGTAATCTATTGCGGATTGTTTTGTTGAACTACTAGAGTAATTCGAATCATTATTACAAATTTATGGATGTGCGATTATTAATTTAAATCGAACATCTTTTCCTGGAATTATTACTTCGAACGTGCCATCTGAAAATAAGATCATGCTATCCAATTTAGTTAAATATAAAATAAATAGTTTTGACAAAATAGAAATAAATATATAATAACAAGTGTTTACCTAGGATAAGATAGTTAATATATCTAATAGGAAATTATGAAATCATAATTTACCTGCTTCATCTAATTCTGGTAAGGTATTGATCCAATCAATATGTATTTCTTGAACTAGTGAACATAACAAAGAGATGTGAATGTGGTTTTTGAATTTCATAACTTGTGGGGAAAAAAAATAGATTTAGCATTTTACATTAGGTGAGGCTGATTTATAAAAGGTTTCTTAAAATGGAATTAATTTACTTGGATTTAGGCAATTAAAGCTGTTTAGAAAAATCTCATTGATATAATATTTGGATGTGAAATTATCTTGCCATAGATATGAAGATGCAAATCCTTAGATATGCAAATCATTAGATATGACATCAATATAAACCAATATCTTAAAATACTTACTAATTTGATATTAATATATATTACTTAAATTGTAATTAATAATTATATAAATTTAGAGTTCAATTATCATGTATGATGTGCATATAAGGAAATGGGTTAAGATAAATAGTATGGTATGAAAATAATGTTATCAAAAACTTGTATTTAGTTGATTATCATGTAAGCAACATGGTAGGATAACCAAATGCTACACTTATATATTTTGGTATAACTTGATAACCTAAATAATGCTAGTGTGAATAGCCAAAGTACCCAAATTTTATTAGCAAAAAATTAGTAGTATAACGCTTATAAATAAATAAACACTGTAAAACAAAATAAACATATTAATATTTACGTGATCGGAAGAATGCAGTTTTCTTCTTTAATTTTTTTTTTTTAAGTGAAAGGATAACTTGCTTAGCTTTTGGATTAGTGTGACACATATGAGTAACAAATTTGCATGTGGTTTTTTTGAACATTACTTTGCTAACTAGGAATTGATAGCCTGACATTTTTCACTGTTTTCGTTTTGTTTCGATATTTGAATTTGAGTTTCGTTTTGTTTCGATTCGATATTTGAATTTGAGTAGGTGATCACGCGTGATAGAGTCGTACCATTGCATTTTATGTAGCTATTCTGGAGATCATGATGCATCCTCACGTTTTCTTCTTCGTGTTTTCCTTATTTTCATATTGTAATTCAATATTCCTTGAATGTTTGATAAATAATTGCAAGCAAACTTGCGGGGGCTTGTATAAAATCTTATATGTTGAAATCATCTTATTTTGACTATGAGACTCGTCATAAGAACCATTTGAAATGTTTAATGAATATTTGGATATGTTTCTATTACTGCGGTGTTAAAAATACCCTTATTACCCACAATATTAGAAGAGTGAATGCATATCTTGTGTGGTGCTCTGCCTCTCGCACCACGGGTCCCCATGGCTCTTTTGCAGGTTCCCAGAATTCAACAGCAATTTCGAATAGCCTGTAGTAAAATTTTCAGTTATTATACTTTATTTCTAAGACACTACTAAATTAAAAAATAATAATTAATCACAATAATTAACAGTAAAAATTATATAAACACATATGCCATCCTTCACTTAATACTTATCAGGACGGACAGCAAGATAACACCAAACAATCGCAGTTACGAGCTGATAAGTTCCAACTCAATTGGGGTTCAACGATACACAAGAAAAAATGAGTACAGCCAGGCTAGCAAACTTGAAATAACCATAATTCAATCAACTTGATATATAATTCATTTGGCAAAACTTGTTCCTTCAATATTCAATTCAAGTAAAGAACTACATGGAGCATATGGCAGAGGCCTATGTATTGGTGATCAGAAAGAAATATCTATCATCAAATCTAATAATGGCAAATGGTGAGAAGGAAAATAAATGATAATCTAACAAAAGCTCACAAGGTAACAATATTCGCTTTGTACAAGATACATATAAACCACGACCATATATATACCTCAAGAGAGCTTATCAACTACTGATGTCATCTACGAGATACACCTGGCCTATTAGCTACTTTTTTACCTGGCTGCGCTTGTATTTCCTATAAATAAACAGTAATGCAAGCCACCTTCACCACCACCATCTGCTCTCTGTATCCACCTATATGTACTTCCATTTTTATTAACAATAAATAAGTTAAACCAATTCCAGACTCACTGCATCCGACAAAATCTGATCGTCAGTGGCATGGGCAAACCCCACTTCTCTATTCAGCCAAGATGCTCAATCCTCATTGGCATCCGTAGTGAACTGAGAAAGCAATAACAGGTTCATGAAGCGCCTGTTTTAGCCAGATGGATTTTCAGCAAGCACAATATCAGCCGGATCTCCTATCCATGGTCTACCTTCTCTCCACTGAAATTTAATCCTTAACCTTCCATTTGCATCTACACCAACCACGTGCCCCTTACTTGCATGAGTCTCCATACCCCATCCCCAACGAGGAGCCACCAGCCCTTCTCTTATCCTTACTTTGTCACCTACTTTGAATGGCCTAACACGTTCCATTTCACCTGTTTTACAAAGCCACAATTTCTCCATAAAGCAAAATGCCACCAATAATTCCCCATCCTCCATCAGTCGATGCACTACCCCTACACTTGAATGGCTAACCTCTCCCCAATGATAAAATGGAGTTGCCACTGATGCCCTGACTTTAACCCAATCCCCAATCTGGAGTTCCTCTTCCTCTACCAGCTCCACCTCAGATGGGTCAAGCATCCAAGTTTTAGAGCCCGCTGGAGTATATATTCTCAGCTTTCCATCACCATCGATTGCAGATATGGTGCCAATGCTGGCATGGCTGCGGCCGGACCATCCAAATCGTGGCTGCTTTACAGAGAGTTTAACCCTTACCCTTTGTCCAACCATGAGCCTCTCAGCTCTTTCGAGATGGAAAGTAGGACCCACCCATCTTTCTTGTTCACCACAGAATCCAACAAAGGTGCTCCCATCCCATTCATTTTCTTGATAACCAATTCCTTGTACGACACCTATACTTCCTGGAGCAATAGATTTCCAGTTACTGGCAGTATCTTTTAATTTCACCCACTCTCCAACTTCAAACATTGGCTCTATCTCAAGATCTGCTGGATCTCCTCTCCACAACCCTGGCAAACCAAAAAAGGCAATCCTGACTTCTCCGTCAGCCTGAACAGAGGTAACAATGCCTCGTGAATCAAGCTGAGCTCCTCTCCAACCCCACCTTGGTTCAGTAAGTCCAGCGCGAAACCGGACATGATGGCCTACTTTAAAGGCTGGAACCTTCTCGACATCTGTGAAATGTGTACTCCATTTGCCTTTGCGGAAACAGCAAGCCAAATCAAGGTAACCTGTGTCTTGTATACTATGGACCACGGCTAAACTTTCTTTACCAATGCTGTTCCAATCATAACTCGGTCTAGTTCCCAGGCTTGGTTTTGAACGCACCCAATCACCAACTTCAAATCCTGAAAGTCGTTCAGCATCTCCAGGAGAAACTCTCCATAAGCTATTCCTGCCAGCAACTTTTGCCTAAACAAACGACCAAAGCAGCATTAATTGAAGCAATTACCAAGTAAAAATAAAATCGTAAAAGACTAATTGTGCATTTTCACTTTGATTATATATTAATAGATTCCAATTTTAAGTAAAATTAAACTGTTTATCATCATTGCATAAAAAACCAAAACATGTGAAAATGCACAATTAAACTGTTTATCATCATAGCATACACCAAAACTGTTTACCATCATAGCATAAAAGACAAGTGTATGTACTTACATTCAAAGCCCCATCCATGTCAATCCTTACGATTTTGCCAACAGTGGCTGGAGTTTCACCTGACCATCCCAGACGTGGCTGCGTGACAGAGGCCATCACATAAATTTCTTGTCCCACTTCGAAAGAAGGCACCTTTTCAACATCTGTGACAGAGCAACTAAAAGACTTGCTCCTAAAGCAGAAAGCAACACCCATATCACCATCCTCCTCCAAGCTGTGAATTATTCCAATGCTGTTCCTTGCAATGTCCTCCCAGCCATATTTTGGTGAGGAGACAGATGCTTTAATTCTTACCCAATCTCCAACCTGTCATTGTTGAGCACAGGAGAAAATTAAATGCTCCCTTTAAGACTCAAATAATGTACAAATAAATTTAAACATACAACAATAGACAACCATTACCTTAAAATCCTCAACCTTTTCCATGTCAGTCGGATCAGCCTGCCATGGTATTGGCCGATTTGGTATCTCAAGTACAAGAAGACCATCATTCTCTATATCAGTAATCCGTCCAACACTATGATGTGTCTCACCACCCCAGGCATATCTCGGTTCTGCAACAGATCGTTTCACACATACCCTGTCACCTATCTGTAGAATCAAACAATGCTTTAATCAAGTCTCTATAAAAACATTAAGTATAAAGCACATACAGTTTTGAAAGTAACTATAGGGAAAAGGAGAGAAGTTTCCATACCTTGAAAGGGGCAACATGTTCCACCTCCTCAGGTTCACAAAGCCACGGATTAGGAAGATAGCTCAATTCCACCAGCAGACTACTATCTGGTCTGATACAGTACACTGTACCAATGCTCCCGGGTGTTACAGATCCCAATCCATGCTTAGCTGTAGTGAGAGTTGGGCGAATCCGAACCCAGTCCCCAACCTTAAATTCCTCAACTCTTTCCATTTCAGCAGGGTCAGCCTTCCATCCTCTGGATGCTCCAGGAAACCCAACACGCAGGATACCATCATCATCAACACATAATACTGTTCCAATGCTGTCACGAGACTGATTACGCCAGCCAAACCTGATAACACAAAACAATCAATCATATATATATCATTATACAATTTAGAAATAATTTCGCAGATACTGAATCCCAGAAGCAGACAATAATTGTTTTCACTTTCAAAATATAAAAAAATGACAAAAAAAAGTTACAAATAACAAGCAAGGCTGCATCATATGTTCAAACCATCAGCACCTAACAATCTTGGTTAGAATAGAAATAAGAGATAATATGAGAACCTTGAAAAAAATATTGAAGGAAAACAACAATATACACAAATAAGAAAAATTCCATACACTGAAGGAGAGAGAAGCATAAAGCAATCAGGCAACATAATAAAAATTTAATGGTTAAAGAAGAAAATAGAACAAGAGCTCCATCTGTAAAGCTCCAACGCAAGACGTCCCTTTGATGAGCACATCTAATCCTATCTAAATCACTCAGTGTCAATCCATAAATCCTAGTTGAGGCACAATATACTCATATGAAGCTTGAATTTAAACACCTCTCAGAAAACAAACCTTTTAAAAAAAACAATTATATCATGTTACTTATTTATATAACCAAAACTGCACAAACAAAGACCCAAATTTTACAAAAGCACTATAAGACTGTGAAGGCACTACTTGTCTAAAGATTTCTTTTCTTGTCTTTTCATTAATGTGTAATCTAAATTGCAACACACTAAAATAACTTTACTTTCAATTTTTCAAGATTTCCTATGCACTTGTTATGAAAGACTGACTCAAACATCAACTAAATTGCAATATTCAACTACAAAGCTAATAGGAATTTTGCAATTCAAATCAAGGAAACAAAAGTTAAGGTGGAAGCGGTACATCAAAGCTTCAACTACTTTTTAAAGAAATCGAAACACGGTAAAAAGTGTCTAGGGTGCAAACCTTGGTTCTTTAACATCTTCTTTAAGTTTGACATGTTGTCCCCGATCCAATGGAATCAATTTTATAACTTCACTAGCAAGAACATGAGCTTCTCCAGAAACACGAGCTTCTCCAGAACAAAATGACACAAGAAGATTGTCTTTGTCGAGTACATTTTGCACAAAGCCAACACTTTTGTGTTTTGCACCTTGCCACCCATATGTAGGAGTTGTGACAGTTCTTTTGAACTTAACCCAGTCACCAATTTCAAATCTAGAGAATTAAGAATAAAATAGCTATGACATCTTTCTCATATATAGCTATGAAAACAACAAAATAAATAAGAAGTCCTATACTTATATACTCACGTTGTTGGAGAAAGATGAACACCCTTATTTATAAGTGCCTCCATCAAATCTTCTGAAATCCATTCCCGAGGAAGAGCCTCCAAAAAGTCACGTGGAGTTCTACCACTGTAGCCAAAAGGACATGTATGAATGGTATATATACACTCAGTTTTACATCATAAGCGAAAAAGCTGAAACTACTGTTGATCACATCAAACATGATAAACATGAGAACTCAGTTTCATGGTTAACAATGAGACAAAGGTTATGACAATTCTTAACCAGTCAATCACAAACAACTTTTGTGAAAAATAAAAATTATGCAATTGAAACATTGAGGTGGAATAGTTCTAGTTCAAGAAAGGATGAAGGCCGATCAGTGTTATCAAACAACATTGAGGTGGCCAGCATTTCTCTTAACATCATAAAAAACACGGTACAAAATGTAGGCCAAAATATAACATTTTAAGGTCTTTTCATATTTTCCCTCCACAACAATCAAACTTTATTAGAATTAAGGATCCGACGTCATCAAGACAATCCCAAAATAACAATAAAGCTTCTACTAAAAAACAAGCTTTGCTCTTACATACGTACTTTAGCAGTTAATATAGTTGTTAACTAATTAGAGATAAGAAATAAGGACATCAGGAGTTTAAAATAGATTAAAACTCTTACTTGAGATGTCTTAGTCTGTATCAAACTCCATAAAAGTTATATATTATCAAAGGATCTGATACACACTACAGGTGAGAGATAATTCCCAAACACATTCAAGCCTCATACCCTACAACTTACCTGTGGTTCCTAACATCCACAGCAGCATGTGGATAACCAAGCATAAGAATGAGCCATTCAAGATTCTCTCGTATCATTTTTGCTGAGTCTGCTGCTATATGGAAAGCATTGTCACCTTCATCATCCTGGAAAAAGAACATAGGTCGCGGCTTACAAATTAGAAGCAGCTCTAAAATTAAAAAAACAAAAAAAGAATCTTATCTTTGAAAAAGGAAATAAAAATAAACAAAATTTTAAAATTAAAAAAAAAATTAAAAAAACAAGATCATCTTGGAGATGTTAATATATCTAACCCATACAAACTAGTTCAATCTTGAACTTCTTTCCTATTTCTATAGTTGTGAAACACGAAGCTGCAAGCACCATAGAGCCTAAGGCACGTGATGTAGGAGCTTTGACTAAGGTGAAACGCAAGGCAAGCATTTCAATTTTGAGATGTGCCTTGTATAAGAAGATCTTTAAATTATAGTGAAATCAGACAATAACACAGTTAGTATAATTGCCAACAATAGTTAGTTATGAAACAGTCAAATGATCATTCATAATCTTCTAATCCGTCAGAATTTGAAATTGAAAGCAGTTAACTAGAATAATAAAGAGTATATAGCTATAGAGTTTACATTGTTTGATAAGGAATTCAAAACCCCAAATTGTCTCCATGCAAAAATTAGATACCTGTGTAGTCATATACTAGGCTAGAGCTCAATTCAATACTCAATTAGCATCTCTATTCAGATTGTTTAATCTCATCTAAACTAGTAGCCTCATAGATATGACACCGAGACAAACTAGCTCAATGGAAATCCTAACAACCATGATATAGACTAATTATAGCTAATCTATCTCTACAAGATCCTAACAAAATTATTAACTAGTAACAAGCAAACCACAATTCAACTGAGCGCTAGAAGTACCAAGTAAAGAACAATCACCAATAAGAATTCAAGTTCAAATATTTAGCTAGAGTGGTTTATTGCTGAATAGCACAGAGAAGTAATATAGCTTGCTGAATTGAAGAGAGAAGAAAGTGTCAAAGAAGCTAAAAACACCGTGACTGGATTAATACATCAGGGAAGCAAAGTGACTAAGTTAAAAGGAAAGAGAGTTTGATAGTGAAAAGAGTAAAATATCCTTGTTATTTACAGTCCATTATTCACTTTGTGCCTGTATTGGAAAGGAGTTGCATCTACAACACGAGGATCCTGCATCTCACCAGCCTAAAAGAGTAATGAAGACACCCCAATATTTACACCTTCGCATGCATGTATAGGAAACTCTAAAAAATTATGCTTTATATAACAAGTAAAAATAATTGTTTAAATCACTCCTAAGAAACTGGAAACTCATCCTAAAAAAACAAATAAATATGCTTGCTCAAAATCACTCCTAAGAAACAGCTCACAGCTCATAAAGCATGTGCCTTGAATTTAGCAAGAACCAAGTTGTTAGCAATTAAAGCCTAGCAGCATGTAGCATCCAATCATTTAACTAATTCGCTCAAGAGGAAATTTTTTATCTATGAAACATCAACTTTAAAATATTGATGAACTCTGAGACTATATTGCCTTAGAATTAAATGAAACAAAACCTGCAGGTTACAATCAGCCCCAGCAGATAAAAGCAACCCGACACATAACTTTGCGCCTCTTGCCAATGCAACATGAAGAGGTATAGTATTATGCGTATTTCGAATGTTCACATCCACTCCAGCATCAAGAATAATCTATAACAATGCAGCAAATTAAACTGACATTAATAAAACAAAAGATAATAAGATTATATGTTTACAGAGGTCTATTTGAATATGCAACAAATGCATAAGTCATCCAAGCTAAAAAAAAAAATATAGCAGCAAAGATTTCAGATTGCTTACTTTGACCAACTCAACATTATTAGCCATAGCAGCATGATGCAAAGCTGTTTGCCCATTCTGGGGATCAATGACAGTTGAGCATGCTCCAGCAGCAAGAAGTATACGCACCAATTCTCTTCCCTCTGCATCAAACACCAATAAATGAAATTTCCGATTCACCAGAAGAGTGACACTAAAAATATGATCAACCCTAAGAAATCAGCATATACTGTCACTAAATAATATTAAGAATGTGAGGATCTAATGAACAAATGGAAAAACTAGGTAATTACACAACTAATGCAACATTTACAATCAATGGCAGCTAATAAAACAGTAACTTTTCATGGATAAGCAAAGACTTCTAATTAAAAATCAAAGACAAAAGTTAC
Organism: Cardiospermum halicacabum; assembly: GCA_031304145.1. Lineage (NCBI taxonomy): Eukaryota > Viridiplantae > Streptophyta > Magnoliopsida > Sapindales > Sapindaceae > Cardiospermum > Cardiospermum halicacabum. Next base: position 76,438 of record JARJHC010000094.1, on the reverse strand, counting down.
TGCTCAATGTTGAGTGCATTATAAAAAGAAAGATATTTGCAAACAAAGGCCATTGAAATTAACTCAAAATTTATCCACAGACCATTATATACTAAATTTATAGAAATTATTCTTACCAACTTCATGATCTTTCTTTGCAGCAGCAGCCATGCAAAGTGCTGTGCCTACAGGGCTGGGAATGTCAATAGCTTCAGCAATTTCTCTAGCAGATGCAACTTCAACCCACCTTTTAACAACAGTTACATTCCATGTTGCAACACACAAATGCAACGGTCTGTGACATAAAAACACAAAAATATAATTGTAGTATGTACTGAATTACAGAAGAAAAACAGATAACGAAGAACAAGAAAGCAAGAAATATACAATAAAAATGCTTAACATGTTGCATTCATCAATAAACCAAAATGCTGGCAGTACACTACCAATGACAAGTTAACGAGATATACGAGGTTGGAACAATTAAAAGTTCAACACATTAACTCTTAATTGGTGTTGTTTGATGACATAATGCACAATTATATTCATATGCTTATAAGTTCCATTGAAATTCACTAGCTTGCAACAAATAAAAAGAAGCAATTGACAAAATAATTCATTCACAATCAGCAAAGGAGGTCATCAGTGTTAAGCATGAATGTAATAAACAGATGACTCATTTTCCTTTTGGGTAAATTTTGATTGTTAAATCTACAGAATCCTCATCCCAATGACTAAATCTCTCCTGTCAAGATGGTAAAAACAAAGGGGAATGGAAGCATAAGGGAAAAGGATGTTCAGACGCAATTGAAAACAAGAAATATGAATTTTCCATCTTGGCAACAATATTAGCTAACAACAAAATAAATATGTACATACGTCAAATTTTTTGCATTCCGAATGCCCATAGATTGACAACCCCCATTTTCCAATATAACAACTGCACAATCTGTGTATTTCTTGGCAATAGCCCTGTGGAGTACAGATTCACCTTCATCATCTATTGCATTGGGATCAGCTCCAGCTAATAGCAACTCCTGAAATCAAAACATCTCTCAAACAAAGAACCTTAACACAATGCAAAAGACATAAGCAACAACCATGGTTAGATGTAATCAGCTGGAGACTTACACGCATGCAATCAGGTTGGCCATGGTACGCACAAACATGAGCTACAGATGGACCCAAGCCTTCCCTCAGTCTAGACCTGACATTGGCACCTCTTTTGATGAGAGCATGAACACAATCCGGGGATCCTGCTGCTAAAGCAAAAACAAGAGGGGGATCCCCATCTTTATCCAAAACATCCACATGAGCCTCTGAGTAATCCAGTATGGCGTCAACCAACTGAGCACTACCACGTCTACAGGCCAAATGGAGGGCAGTTTGGCCATCAATATTCTGTGCTTCAAGAAGAGAAGAAATCGAGCCATTGGTTCCAGATGTATTCTTGGCAAGCAGAGCCCTTCATTTAAAAGAAAACAGGGTAAAGAAAAATGATAGCCTACAATTACAGAACTTAGAAAGAGCTACAACAAGACAAGCAGGTTTGGACCATCATAAACTAACCTAACGCCGCTCACATCCCCTTCAGAGACAAGACGATGCAGGTCATTGGGATTATCCTGAAAGATCTCCAAATCAGGTGCAGGAGGTAGTTCTGTGGCATGTGAACCAGAAGACTTGAGAAGGCCACTGCATCAGGCATACAAGACATAAGAATTCTACAATTGAGTCACAAAATTATCATTACAGAGATGACCAAAACCAGATACCATGAATGTTAGCTGAAGTACAACAAGACATTGAGAAGAAGAATGAATGAACCAATAATAACAAATAAATAAATATACATGTTTGATCAAACAATAGAAGTACATACATATCAGGACTTGCTGGAGGACTGCGAGGAAGCTCTCGCAAATGGCGGAGGAATATAGCTAACATTGCACTGAAGGTAGGTCTTTTTGCTGCCTTGAACTGCAGGCACTCTCCAACCATCTTCCACAAATCCCTTGGGATTCCAACACCTACTACACTTGCATACTGAGGTGGCAGTTTCCTATTTTTCACAACAGCCCGATAAATTTCTTCTGCACTTAAACCAGCCCACCTGTCCAAAGTATGTCAACTTGTATAGTAAATGACATCAAGCTACAAATTGGAAAAATTCAAGAAAGGACAAATTTATGACAACAACATTATTCCACGTACGGCATAGAACCAGTGCACATCTCCACCAATGTGCATCCAAAACTCCAGGCATCTGATTCCATAGATATACCTATTGCATCGTCCCAAAACAGATTCAAGTTCAAGGACTTCTTCACTGGTTCCCATGCCTCTGGAGCTGTGTAATGTGGACTGAGCATTGTGCAGTCCATGCATGAATGGATTCTGGAGGACTCACATTCAGTTCGTGCTTTCCGGCAAGCAGGTTTTTTCATAATCGCCGCAAGACCATAATCAGAAACTACTGCTCGACCATTTGCATCTAAAAGAAGATTCGATGGTTTTAAATTCATACAAACCACACCTGCTGCATGGAGTTCAGCTACACCTCGTGCAACATCTGCCCCATACCTACAATTGGATAACATTTTGCAACATAATGAAAATTAAGCCAGTTAGGATTCCCCAATCTAAATATGTACCAGTCAAACTCAAGTACAAATCATTAAAAGTCAACAAAATATTTAACCCAATCATAAACATTTAGACGGGGAAAATTTAAATTGAATAGAAGGCTACATAGAGCATTAGAATGAGGGAAAAACAAAATGGTTCATGATAAAAACAAATAGCCATACAGAGCGGAAAAGCCATTCACAAAAACATAAGCACCTGAAGAAGACTGAAACTACACAAAAGCAAACTAACAAATTCCAAGGTAAGTAAGTCACATTCAGTATTGCGCCACATCATTATAGCCAAACCCCAACACATGGCAAAATCATAGCAAAATCAAAAGTAACTCCTTCCAACTTTAATTTTTATTAAAGTGTGTCTTCACACTGTCTGGGAAAGAGGCTTCAAGAAACAACAAATAGTTGCCAAAACATTTTTCTTCTTTTCCTTTCTTTTTTTTTTTTTTTGGCAAATGTGCTGTCTTAAAGCTCTTTTTCCTTAGCTGTAAAGCTGGAGAAACATGGACATGCTCTCTTTTCTGAATTTTGTGAAATAACCTCGCCTACAAATTTATGGCTATGCTAGAATGAATGAAAAGAAGAGCACTTGCACATTCTACTCTAAATAACACCAGCCTACCACGTGCCGCTACACAAACAATGCAATCCTATTCCTCCCAGTGTTCTTCAGGACTTGCTATGTGTTTGCTGGCCTAATTTCAACATCTACTAACCCAAGAATAATGACTTCGCAATAGGTGAAGATGGTACCTCATTAGGTGAATTTCATACCTATCTGTTCCCTCCCTCAATCCATTTGCAACAAAATTAATACAACCGTAAAAGACAGGCTATTTCTTGAGATTGCTTTCATGGAAAGAACCTGAATGCCTTATCCATAGTCGAAGGATCAAGTCTGACATCATCCTAATATAATATTAATAACATCATAGACTTGTTGGAGATCATTTAGACTATAAAATCGGGAGGCAATCTTGAAGTACCCCATGAAACTAGATTCTTCTTTGTTCGCTTGAACCGAATATGAGCAGTATTTAATCAACCTATTTTTGTTTGTGTTTCAGCAAACTAAGTCTATTGTCACCAGTATATGTTTGATATGTATTAGCTATTATTACTGATACTATTGTGTAACATACACATAGACCTTGAGACCCCAAAGTATTTATTACTAATACGCAAAAACAAAAAGGACAATGAAACTACAAGTTTTAATCGCAAAATTAATACTTCCCTAGCTCAGTTGAACACTCTGTCCCATTACTAAAATTTCTCCTTTCAAAACTAAAAATTAATAGGAAGAAAAGGAATGACCACGTCCTGCGGTATTGCAGGTCAGCAGAATAAGAATGTATAATGTGAAAGAGGAATCAAGGAGTTCATAACCAATTCCTCCTGACATCAGTCATTTAATCAAGCATGTAAATTGAAAGGGCTTTGATTATAAAGTCTCCTCGGACATAAATTAAGACTTGCGCAAAATTTGCCTCATCTCATCACGCATGCACAGAAACAACAGTTATAAGATTGACAGCAGGCCATTCGGCCATCTTGAAATAACAAGAAAATTTTAACATGTAACGTCCTACTATATTTAGCATCTATTTCGGTTAAAAAATGAGAACAAAAGACAACAACAGTACAAAATGATTCTGTCTACTTTTAATAAATGAGGCAGGGATCAACTTACCCACAGTCTAGGAGAATAAGTAAACAAAATTTCTTCCCAAAAAAACCTTTTCTTTCAACAGCAACATACATGTAGTGGCATATACTTTTTCATTCAAAACACAAACACTAACAGTTGGTCCTATACTGTATACTACACATTGAACTAATCCTTCAAAGGCACATTCTTAACTACTAACTGCCATAAAATTATTCAACATCCACCCAAAAACCACTTAACCTGGAAATACAATTACTGCATTAAGAACCACTGCTCATCCTTAAATACTCAAATTTGCCTCATGATGAATATACAGAGAAGATAAATATTAACTAGCTTGCCGATAGGAAATCATGAAATAGCAAGAAAATTATCAACAAATTTCAAACTCAAAAGCTAAGGAAACCAAACCTGAGAATCTGCTCCAGCGTGAGCCTGCCTTCATTTCTCTGCATAGCAGACTGCACAGAACCGTAACACCTATCCATAACAAGGCTCAAGCAGCCATCAATCCTAGTAGACACTCCATGAAAAGTACACACATTTCTACACCACATCGAAGCACGCCTCAAAGTATCAAGCTGAGAAATAACCCAATCCACCTCCATTTCTTCCCCTATAGCAACCTTCTTAACAGCCACCTTATGACGGCGAGCCACCACATACCCATCCCAAACTTCCACTCCAGCCCTCCTCCCTTCTCCAATCTTCTTCACCAACCTCAACTCACTGTGAGGTCCAACCTCGATCTCCACCGCAGTCCCAGAGCTCCTTCTACCAGACGACACATCAGCATCTTCATATCCTCCAACGCCATTATTCATATTTCCATCACCTCCATCATCCTCATCGTCTTCATCGTCATCGCTGACTGCGACAGGAGAGGCGTCGGAGAGGATGAGTGATAGAAGAGCGTAGTTCTTACGGAGCGCGTTGACGGAGTTGCCGACGACGGATTTGTTACGGCAGCGAGGGCAGAGGAGGGAGGTGTCGGGAGAAGAGGAGAAGAGGCGAGAGAGACAGTCTTTGCAGAAGCAGTGACCGCATTGGAGGAGAAGTGGGACCCGCTCTCTGTCGTTGTACCGTGTCTCGCAGACGGAACAGCAAGGGGGTTTCATGGTGAGAGTGAATCGGCAATCGGGATCTAAAATGGGAGATCCATTGGGTTTTGGTTGCTGGTAGAGGGTTTAGGTTTGTTGAGTGGTTGGTGGTGTGGTGATTTGCTTCCTTTCTTCTTCGCCTTCAGTTTCGCTTTTGGTTTTGGTTTTTTTTTTTTTTTTTTTTAATAATTTCTTTTCAGCTCAAGCTTTGTTACTGTTTATGAAAATGAAGACTAGAGCAAGAGCACCAAATCAAATGCAATCTGGAGATGACATGAACAATGAAATAAGCTTTTTATTATTATTATTAATTTTAAAGAAGATTTATACCGTAGTTATAAATATTCGAAACTAGCATAGTAGAAATTTAATATTTAAAAAAAAAACATCTTCAAAATGTATTTATCGGAACATAATTATTTTTAATTAAAAAAAAATTAATTTTTAAGTTCTACTGAAATATGTATTTTTTTTTTTTGAGACAAAGAAATACAACGAATGAATTGTGGTTCCAAAGTTCACATTTGTTACTCTTACTTCAATGAAAAAATTTTAAGACGAAAATTTGAAGTAAATAAAAAGTAATTATTTGGGTGATGTAATTGATTGTAGCAAGAGTAAAAGTACCAGTAAGTCCAATTCGCATTTGATGAATATGAAGGTAATATTAAAATTAAATTTGTTAGATATCTCCATTTTTATTAATTTTGAAATTTTTATTCAAATATAAGCTATCTATCAAAGAATATATTTATTATTTGTCGTACTTAATTATTTTTCTTTAAATTATAAGTATTTAAAAAATAATAAATTTAAGATATTACTTAAAAAAATAAACCATAAATTTAAATTATAAATATTTTTAAAAAATTAAATTTAAGGCATCATTTAAAAAATAAAATAAAAAATTATTATAATATTACTTAATTAAGAATATTATAGTTATTTAATAATTTTATAACACTACCATATTATTAATCCAAACATAAAAATATACACTTATACATTATTGTACGGTCTATCCAAACATGATTTTAGTATAATATATTACAAAATATAATATAACCATACATTATAAACTCATACTGTCAACCATCCAAACAGAGTTTTAATAGATATATCCATATCTGCTCATGGTGGATGGATATCCATGAGTTACGGGTATAAATGGCATCCCTGTGAATGGAGCCTTTGAAATGCTAATATTGTAGATAGGTTAGTCGTAGTAAACAACCGTGCATTAAGATCAAAATGGATAAAAGAAAGATGGGTGATTTTCACTTTGTTGGCATGGATAAAAAAGTTAATAATGAAGATGTAGAAAATAAAGTTAAGAAAGTAGTTATTAACAATTTGGATGATACTGAAGTTGATAAATTAGTTAAAAAGGTTATAGCAGTAGGAGAATAATTAGAAATGAAGGATAAAATGGCCACTGTATTGGTTGAGAATTAAATTAGCATACCGCGTAGTTTTAAAAAGTGTGAAGCGCCAAAAGGTTATGGGTTCATGCTTATTCTTTTTTCACGATGACACTAGCAATATATACATGGAAACTCTATTATCAGGACTCTCAGATGTAACAAATGTGTGGATGTTAAATTAAAACAGTTCATTTTGATCCAATGTTAGATAAACGAGGAGAATTATAAAATAATTAAATTCAATTTCATTATTGTAACATCCGGTCCCCGCCCCCGGATAATCCGAGGCGCGGTGGTAGGGGGTCACATTATTATTGTACTGGTCTTAAGGCTGACCACTAACCTCATAGACCACCATAACGCTTTCCAGCATATTTTGTTCTCATCACCGTATCTTTCTTTGAATTGAAATTCTCATTTTTTTATGGTTTTATATTTGTCCTCTCATCTTTTTCATTCTTTTTTTTCTCTATAAAATCATTTACCTCTTATTTGTTTTTTTTTCAAACCATTATATTTCAAAATTCACCAAATAATGTTGTTGCGCTCAATATATCTTATCCGTAGTAACTTTACCATAAAATACACACTTTTATGGAATTTCTATCATTAGTTTTAGGATTTCCTTGAATCACAAGGATTTATTTTTAGTAAAATTTTCCTATTTTGAGTTTGGATTTATTTCCTAATTGTTTGATACCTTGTTTTAGAAAGATTTGGTTTTCCTAATTTGGTTGATTGTATTACTTAGTTGGAAAGGAAATAAATTAGGAAAGTATATTTGATGATCACTATAAATAAAGTTGTCTCATGAAGAAGAAAGTATCTCATCCTTTTAGGGATGGTGATCATCGTATTGGAATCATCATCGTATTAGAATCTCATCCATTTGGGGGTGGTGATCGATGGATTGGGGTCATGCCTAGTGGGGGTAATGATAATTGGATTGGGATCATGCCTAGTGGGGGTAATGATTATTGGATTGGGGTCATGCCTAGTGGGAGTAATGATCATTGGGGTTGGGGTCTCGCCATTAAGGAGATTTCATATTGGGGTTGTCTCGCCATGGTGGAGTTGTTTGCCTAAAAGAGATTCTGGTTGAGAAAAAAAAGCAATTTTGTATGGAGAGAGTGTTGTCTAAATGATGTGTAATTCTTATTTCTCATAGTAAAGTTGTTATCTTTCCGTGGATTAGGCAATTTGCCGAACCACGTTAAGTATTGTGTTTGTGTTTAAGCCGATTGTTTTGGTTGAATCGAATTAGGAACTAGGAAGTAATTGGGATAGAACAGGAACTTTCCTAACAATTAGAATTAGAATTCTCAACTCTCTCCCGATATATTCGACATTTGTGTTAGTAATATATACAATATAAACAGTAATTGTATTATAAATAAATTTTTAAAAAATTTCTAAAATAATAGCAAAAAACGTTAAAACATAATAAACAATGAGAGATAATACAATGAATTTGAGAAGTTTTAACTCAATTTTGAATGGTTTTGAGTTAGGTTTAGCTCTAAAATATATGGCATGTTTATGGATTAGACGTACTTCAACACATTAGATTGTGATTCAGCATTTAGCCATGCGAGCTTATTTATTCAATTATGAGGTGACAACTCTATCCTATTTATGGATTTATCCGTCCTGCAATGACAATCAAAACTACGTCTCAGGTGTATCCTTGTGGTGTTAGGATCGTCCTGGAACTTCGATTCACTATGAGCTTACCCATCCTTAGACTTTGGTGCATAAATGAATTTCATTTTCGACTCTATAGTTTATTTTTGGACCATGTTTAATGAACTTGAATATGATTTGACGGCAAAATTGAATATGTTATTGACGATGGAAATTGAAAATGTTAACAATATTAGAATTAAAATTAAAATTGAGAATGACATATTGATAAATGAAAGAAGATAAATGAACACATTTGAATAGATATCATTTGTGTAGCCTTTCCATGTGTTTAACTACCCTAAATATGTGAATAGTTGGATTAAACTTAATAAGCTAGACAATGTGCTATTTTAGAGTCACTTTTATGAGTTTTCTACCCAAAACTGGCATTTTTTTTTTTTAAATTGTCGAGTTTCTAGCTCGACAAGTATCTTGTTAGAAGCTCTGTAAGTGTTTCTAAAGTGATTTTTAAAGTGATTTTTAATTGAATTACTTATCTCTTAGTCGATAAATACTACCAGAGTAAATTTAAATATGTTACTTGAATTACTTTCTCAAGCTACTTACAAGTATTATTAGAATAAATTTAAGTGAGTTATCGAATTACATACTCTTTAAGTAGCTCGGCAAGTACTTGTTGTCGAGTAGATATCTTGACAAGTACTTCGTACTTCAGCAAGTACAAGTATTTCAGTAAGTTCTTTTATCCTTATTTTCTAGCTCATAGTTTTTCGACAAGTACTTCTATTCTTCTTTTCTTTTTAAGTTGCTGAATTCTAGATCGACAAGATCTTGATAACTGTTTAGTTTAATTGTATATTCTTGTAAGATTGAATGATAAATACGTACATATTATGATATTACACTTGAAATAATTTGCTTTCGAAGTAATCCATGGTTATGTGTTTTTATTGGGTACGAAATTACGAATCAGCGATCAATCTAACCTTAGATTGCTTTTCATTCTTTGCACCGCAACAACTAGAAAGATGAAAAATATTATTATTACATTTCTCACTATTTCTACAGATTTATTTAAATATGCTTTAGTTTGAACTACTATAAATTATTATTTTTTAAAAGAAAAATGTAGACTCTGCAAGGAGAGTAAAAAATAAATAAATAATAATAAAACACGTGTGATTGACGATTAAGTGGTCAAATTTCAAAAGAAACCTTAAATAAATTATGTATTCTCATGTCTACAAAACATAAACGTTTCAAACTTTGATTAGAACAGATATACCATGTAGTATTTGACTTCATGCCTTTTCTTCACCTAACCTACTTTTTAAAACCTCTTTCTCCCACTAAGCAAATTTATCAAGCTAGTAAAATGACCCTTTTCTCACATAAGGGCATTACATAAACTTGAGCAAATGCTTGCCTAGTTGAGACCCTCATAAGATTATCTTATCTTGGAAAATAAAAAAACAATACTCATTTTATTTTTAATAAAATTATAATGAAAAGAGTTGTTGGTAAGTAAGCTTGCAACTCCTATGATATATTCTTCTAAAATCTGACATGATACTGAACAGAAGAAATATTACATGACATTACATAGCAACAAAACTTCATAAACTACAAAAGTAAAGAAATTATTCCAAAAACATGGCACAACTAATCTCAATCTATGACTATGAGTAATCTTAGAGGAAGTTCCTTTGATAAGAACCTGATGAGAACCGAGACGTCAAGCCCTGCCCCATGTTATCTGAATCCAGCTTTACATTTTGCCTCCCAGCGACCAGGTCCTTCTCGCGATCCCATGGCTTCCACGGGTGTTGCCCTGCCCACTCTTCTTTCTCCTGTGGCTGCTTGGACTTTTTCTTAGATTGTTTTTTTATTTCCTCTTGGTGCTTCTGAACCAGTGACTTTGATCGTTTTTCTTTATTATATTTGTCTACCAAATCTGCATCTGCATCTTTCTTCTTGTCTTCTTGTCTTGCAGTGAGTGCTGCGGCCTCATTATATGCTTCTAAGTAACTGCATTTGATAAAAGACTGGTGAACAAACAGAATATGAAATTAAATTATTGGCCAAATGAGTGATTTCTTGAAATCTAAGAAAGTATTACTTCATCTTTGCTTTCTGGGCTCTGTCAGAAGGAGTATCAGTCCATACACTGGTATCACCGCGTCCTTCTTTTGCACTCTTGCTAAATGTTCTTGTTGATTGCATAGGAGCAACCCCATGCTGAGAAGAAGTGGAATCAGGATTCAGCATTAAACAAATTTCACCGAACAATGGAGTAAGAAGTAATATGGTTTACTACAAATTCAATTGTTATACTCAAATACAAGTTCATCATAAGAGGAAAAAAAAAAAAAAAGTTAAGCAAAATCAAATTGATTAGATCATCAATTGCAATGAGCTGAAGTTTTAACGTCTTTCACATGCATTTTTAGATTGTCATTTGCAAAATGTGCCCACTACACCTTAAGCAAAAGTCAGCTGAGAGTCATTAGAGAGTTCATACAATTTGTATAATAGAGAACTTCCAAGACCTATCTAGCACTTAAAACCCGTGGTTGTGAAATAGATCACTTTAGAAGGAGATTAAGGTTGGTTGCGAATGATCTTGAAGCATAAGGTAAGATTCAGAAACTAACTTCTGAGAAGTAAATTATTATAGACAATTTCCCTATCCTAACGGTAGGCAAATCCAAGCCTTGATCCCAATTCAATTGGAGACAGCTAGATATCATATAAGAATGTTAAAGTTATTGCTGTTTCCCATACATATTTTGTTTAACTTTCCACTCCTTTTGTTCAGTACTTGTCTAATTGATTCAAGTATTAGCAGCTTCAGTTGTTTTAAAAAATAAGCAAATTTCTCAAGGATAGGGGAGCTGAAACACAACAGTTTCATGGTCCATGTTAACCGAAATTCCTATGACCTTTTGAGCAGGACCAGCAAGTTTCTACAGCTAGCACAAAGCAAACATGATAGAAAAACAGTTACAAGACTAAAAGTTTCTTACTTTCCGCTCAGGAGGTAGTGTTGTCATCCATTCATCTCGTTTTGGTTCCACCTTAACTTCCACCTCTTTCAGAAGCTCGTCATCGCCCTCCATTGATATACCTGTTAAAATTATATAACCAAGTGAAAGAGAGCAAACAAGCACGATACAGAAGCTGTGACACGTCCACACTTTCCGCAAACATTAATAGGAAGTAAATGTAACTGGCGTTAATAGTCTAATCCATCAAATAAAAACCCAAGTTAATTCGCGCACGAAGCAAATAAGGTGAATATACTAAAGAAAACTTTTGCTCTCCAAAACCCACATAAGCTCTCAATACATACAGCAATGAATGCATAAGTGAAAGTATTTCTACGTCAGTTATATTCACAATTCTAGACAACTAAAGTATTTCACCATTCATTCTTAACATAATGTAACAGTAGGGCATCTAGTCAAATATATTCAAAGTCAAGCTTCACAAAGCAGTATTGATGAAAAGAATTATATTTCTGTGAGACAGTTTGTTACATATCCAGACAAGCAATAGAGCAATCTTATATATTGTGCTGACTAAACCCCTCACAATGAATACGTTTAATCCGCTCTTCATTCAAAATAATTTCAAGATGGCATTTTTGTAAATATACTTAGTGTAATAATTTGAGAAGAATTTATCATTTCCTTGGTCTTCTTCTGGATTCAGTTAAAACCATTTTATGTGCATTACTAAGCTTTTAGCTGATCCAAGATGTAAGTCTAGATATTATTCTCAATAGATAATAAAATGTCTCTCCAGTAACAATATTTTGGAGAAAAGTACCATATTAACTTGTCCGAGCCTAAATATTGACTTCTCCAATGAAACACTGTAGTGACCCCCTAACAACATAAAAAAGTTTCCAAGACAGTAAAAGTCTTTCAAACACCAAGTTCACAAAATACTATAACCTCAGCAATGATGGATACATGATTATGAAAGATTGAAGTAAGATAAGAAAACCAAAGAAGATAAAAGAGGCGGGGATACTTATGCATGTTAGCATTACAGCATACATTCTCAATTATCTTTTTGACTTCCAATATACTTTAAAAAAATAGGATAGTGTGAGAAACAAAGTTTAAATGCAGATAACCAGTGAAGAACTAAAATAAAATAAGAGCTCACCCTGTGATCTTCTCCATTGTGCAGCTTCACGCATAGCTTTCAACTCAACCTAGAGAAGTAGAAAGGAAGCATGTAATATCAAGGAAATTTATTAACTTTTACGCTAACACCACAGCAGCAGCAACCAAAATGCAAACCTTGAACCGCTCTTGTTCTTCCTTGAGTTTGATTTTCTCATCCAGGGCTTTCCGCTAGCAAATAACAGTGACACAAAAAGATAAAAAATGATACAAACACAACAAACTCCAAACTAAACAGAAGAGAAGGAAATAGTGATATGCATCAATGGAAGTGGATGTGACTATGATGACCAACTAACAACAGTGCACTAGTTTTCCATTTTTCCCTTTTCTTAAAGTTCTTATATCATTTGTGGGTTGGAAGTAGGGAAAGAATTGAACCCATAACTATGTGATTAGGTGTAAGTGGCCCTCTCATGTCACAGTGCAGCTTGTACTAAACACAGTTGAAAAGATGCAATTACCAAATATATAATTCTTTTTTCTATGTTCTTACCAGAGCCACATGTAGTAATAATTCTTGTGCAGCAGAAGGTGCTATACACCAACAAAAACCTATTGAAAAGATATCGGAACTGCCTAGAACAAACCTACAGTTTCTGGGGCTACTTTGAGATGAAATTGGAAATAATTCAGTATCCGTATGGCATGTCACAACAAATTGCAGTCCTGCTATATGGTTTCATTGAGAATTCTAAAAATTTATCAACATCGGCAAATCCAACCAACAAAATGATTCATTATTAAGTAACTTGAATTGAAAGCAAAAAGACCTGAGAATCAAAATTAACAATTTAGGATCCTAAAATCAACTTGCAACGGAAGAGAATGATTACAAGGAGTCTGAAATACTATTTTTTTGACATGAAAAATAGTCATGAAACATCCTATAAGAAGCTAAATGAAAAGAAGAAATTAAGTTTATGCCTGAGACATGAGATACCAAACCAATTTGGACCAGCAGTTTACAAAACATTAAAAGAATAAAAATAAATAAATAAATAAAATCAATGACATCTCCAACCTAATCCTGGTTGCATATTCTATAAGCACTCCACCACCCCATCAAGTACACATAAATCAATTACTACAAAAATAAACCAAAGAAACACAAATACGTTCATCTAGGTGCATCATAACAGTTAGGTACTTTTCCCCCTACTTTTCTGGACTAATTAAAGCAGGTGAAAAAATGAAGATGGCGAATAAAGTCATCCCTTTCTTGAAACACAAAAATGGATTTGGAAGAACCTTACCTTTTCAGGATCTTGTAATTCCTTAAAAGCTTTATTCAGTATAATGAATGCTTGATGCGCTTGCGGATGAGGGCATTTGTCTGGGTGAACTAAAAGAGACAGCTTCCAGTACCTAAAATAACAAAATTTTTACCTCATTTTACAATGACCAGATGCTCGCTACCATGTTAGATAATACTAAAAAAATAAATAATAAAAAATAAAATAAAAGCTGTAACAAATGAACATGCTACATCACTGGGTATACAGAAGCAGAAAAACAGAAGAGAATGAGCTGTATTTGTTTCAGGAACCTTGACTCGAAGTAAACTCACCTTTTCTTTACATTATCATTCGTCATTTTCTCATTAACTCCAAGAACATCATATGGAGAATCAGTCTCTGCCCCCATAATTCTTGTGACCTGATAAAAGCAATGGTTAAAAAGGAAAAGTTCATATATCATAGCAGGTGTACATTTTGCTACGCGCGACAAAATCATGTGTGTATAGCGCGTTTATATATGTTTTGCGTTGATATGAAAGAACTGAATAATGTCATTCACATTTTAGCAACCCTCTTCTTTCTAATTGCAATAAACAAACTCAAAGTATTGCCACTGATGTGAGAGCGAAATTTGAACCCAAAATCTCTTGCAGCAAGAGAAGATCTCACCAACTATAGAGCTGCTCCCCATTTGGTAACCGACAATTACTTTACAAATAACATAGTTTCTACAGAAATAATTAGAAAATAATGAAAAACTAAAACTTGACTGGTGGAAGAGAACAGACCTCTTCAAAACGCTCAGCCTCATTGGCTGATTCAGCTTCAGCAACCACAGCAGGAGGTGGAGGGCCAATAAATAGTTCAGTATCTTCCTCCAATTCAGCCTCTCTAACAATTGTTTCACAAAACCAAATTGAGTTCATATCAACCAACAGTTAGATGTTTTACAGAAAATCCACAGCAGCCAAAATCATTGGAACAGAATTATTAGCATCAAAATATTTTCCAGAACTTTCTGTTGATAAAGCTCCTCAGAAAATATTATTTTCCTACCTCAGCTCCTCTTGTGCTTCTGTTAACTTGGCTACTGCAGCAAGCAACTCAGCTGATGGCATCACAGGCCCAATCACCCTGCAACTAGAAGTTAGAAAGCGGAATACAATTTACCTAGCAACTTTATGAAAAGAATACAGCAATCAGATTAATTGGCCATGAGTATATCATATGCCAAGGTTGAAAAGATGAATTAGGCCAACGGCCAACAGCTAACTTCTGAAGTTCCAATCACAAAAACCTTGAGTATATATTTAAAAGCTCAATAAGAGAAGAATTCCAGTGACTGAGTGACACCAACTTCTCATCGGAAAATAACCACACTAGTTCACATTTAAATTCCCTGATATACATATATTCCAGTCAGACAACTCAGTACACTCATCAAAGTTCTATCAGTCAAACCTTGCTGGGTCTATTACATTAAACAAGAAAACAAATTTATCTTCACAACTTGCTTCCAGTCTTAGAATACACAGCTTAACTAACACATATTTACTTAAGAGGGATAATTAAAATTTATAAAAGAATAAAAGTAAGAAATAAATTAAAACTCAGCAGCCACTAAATAGATACCAAACAGCAACATCTTAATCTACAAAGAGATGGCTTAAAAGACCAAGGCAGTCCAGCAAAGGAAAAAAAAAATAAAAATTGATTACAATAATCACCTTCTTCTAGGTCCACATGAATCGTCTGTTACAGGCAGAGGTCCTGAGCTGTTATCATCTACCCCTTGTCTAGAGTCAGCTTCAGGGAGTTCAGAAGAGAGTTCAGGATGTGCTTGCTTGGCTGGTTCAGAATGATCTAGCTGTTGCTCCATAGATACCATATGGGCCTGAATAATGGGTCCAACAACCTCCAATGTAGGAACAGCACTTGACCTCCTTAAGAAAACTCCATCTCCATTTTCCTTTAGATTCAAGGAAAGAAATAGCCTCCTTAAACTCTTAATCAAAGACCTTTCAGATATGCCTCTTATGTCAACAGCTTGTCCATCATCAATCATTTGCAGCAGCTGAATCCGAAGGAATTTCACATCAATGCAAAGACAGCAAAAAGATTATTACAACTAACCCCAAAAGTTATCTATCGGAATAAACAAGACCATTTATTACAACAGGAAAGTCATGCTAAAATTCCAAGACTGTTTGAAATAGTATCCAAAATGTTAGCACTACCTTTCACAATATGAAGAACAGGTTACAAAATTGTTTGTTGTGTACTAGCAAAATTGTTTTCTTATTTATTGAAGCATCAGCATTAGAAATCAAATTTACGAGCTCCCTACCAAAAAGGAGAATTCCTATTCAAATAATCTACCTATAAACAACGTTTTTCTTTTCTCCACTGATGAATAAATCCAAAATTCCAAGAAGCTCCGTTGAAATATATCACTTCCAACAAAAATGAAAAAGTTTCAACTTCATTCTTCTCTTCCACTACTGCAATACTTGAAAGTAAAAGCTAACCAGATAAATTTTCCAAATACACAAGAATTACAAAATCTAATCAATAACTGAAGTCATAACAGCTACAACTACATGAACATCCACGAGCAACAAAATAAAATTTAACAGGTTCCGGCTACTGTGACATTCAAATACTGTAAATGTGTGATTCGCACAACATAAAAAATAAATATAATAAATAAATAAAGGGCAAAATTGAGCCGTACCTGTCTCAAATCATTGCCAACGAGTGGAAAGTCACTCAAAACGCCACGAACCACGGCTTCCGGATCCAACCTAGGTCTCTCGACCTCCGAATCCGACCCAGAATCATCATCGCTGCTGCTGGATTCGTGCCTCCTCCTGTTCCTCTTTTCTTCCCTTCTGGATTTCTTACGGCTTCTCTCTCTTTCCCTCTCCTTTCTCTCTCTCTTCTTCTTCCTCCTCCTCTCTTTCTCTCTCCTCCGCCGTCTCGAGGTGTCCGAGTCGGAGGACTCGGAGTCGGAAGTTTGTGTGTCGTCGTCGCGCCTCTTCTTGCTTTTGCTGGTCATCTTAAACTCAATACCGAGCGAAGAATGTGAATAATATATATATATATATATATATAGGTTTTGCCTGCCAAATTTCTAATACATGCTGTGGTGGTGTGATTTGAGTCTAATACTAAATTGAGTCTGGTTTAATGAAAATAATAAATGAGTAGTTTCGAAAGTGGTAATGTAGGCTGCAAGCGGAGTCGGCTCGTCCATGCTTGGTATTCGATTAGTCTTAATGTGTGCGGCAACAATTCCAGTTAAACTAAATTAAACCGAATTTCGACGAGCCTGAGTTTTGAGTTCGAGAGCATCGATTTTGACACCCCTTTGAAATTTGTGTTTCCCCTATTTAATTTAAAGTTAAATAATATTATCTTTAATTAAAAAAAGTATTGGTATTCAATTTTTATAATATATTTAAGGGAAATTGCCAAAAAAAACCTCCTAAAATTTAGATTTTTAGTCATTTTTGATAATTATCTAAAAAATCTCCTCAGTTAGATTATGGATGGAAAAGTGCAAAACGACCAAAATATCCTTACTGTATATTTTTTTTAAAATATTAAAAAACCTCTTAAGGTTTGACTTTTTCTCCAATTTACCACCCGTGTTTAAAATTAACTTATTTTAACTCATATTAAACGAGTTCAACTATTTAAAGACTAATTTAGACCAAAATATATTTATTTTGAAAATTACTAAACTAGCACTACCTAAAGAATCAAATATTTAAAATTAAGGGTGGAAAAAAAATTCGAGGCTAGGCTAATCCGACTGGAAATGATCCAAATTGGACCAAAATTTACTCATTCACTATACGAATAATTCTAATTCGTCCAAAATTTTTGAGCCGGTTGATTTCACCTATCTGATTTCGCTCTATGTCTCTAAAAACCCAACTAGTTTAAAAAATATTTAGTATAATATACTATATGTATATATTATTATATAAATAAAGTAACTAAAATACAATTAATTGCATATATTTATTTATTATATTGATTTAATTTAATTATATAGTAAAATTAATATTATATAATTTAATTAAAAATATATTAAATTTATTAGGCGTAAAAAAATTAAATAATTAAATATAATACTTGTTAATTTAATATGTATCATATGACATACGTATAAAACTATTTTATTTTTAAAGAATTAAATTATCAGTCCGGACTGTGGCCATTTCTATTTTTTAAAGTAATGTTTAATTTCATTTAATAGGAATTTTTAAAATTTAATTGAAGTGTTAAGGAGATATAAAACATATTTTTCAAACATAGGTGGTAAAATAGTGAAATAATCAAACCTTAGCAGGTTTTTTAATATTTTTTCTTTTATTTATTTAAAATTACTAAATTACTCCCACAGTCAAACCGGTCAACCGTTTAAAGTAATGGTTTCCATCTACTGGGAGGTTTTTTAGTTAATTTCGTAAAGTTAAGGAGGTATTTTGGATGATTTTAAAACGTAGGTGGTAAATTGGCGAAAAATATAAACCGGAGGAGGTTTTTTAGCAATTTCCCTATATTTAATATATAATTATTTTAAAAATTATGTAAATTATATTATAAATTTAATTAAATGTATATTATATTTATAATATAAATTATAAAATTTAATGTTAAATTAATTAATTTATATAATTATTTATTATTAATTTTTATATAATTATAATTATTTTTTGGATAATTAAGTGATTATAATTTATATTTTTAAAATAATTAAATAAAATAGTTAGCAGTAATATAATATTAAATAACAAAAATAAAAAAGTAAATATTTTATATATTTTTAATTTATTATTTTAATTATATTTTTATTACTTACCAAATGACTTTTAATAAGTTATAAAATAATAAATTTGGAACTTTGGAAAAATTTTGATAAAAAGGGGTGTAAAAACAAAATCAGTGGATGGAAAAATCATTACTCTTCGAATTTTTTTATTATTATTTTTTTTTACGTTTATGTGGATCTATTTTATTATATATTTTTTTGAATAAAATTAGATTTTCTACATAAATTTACTAGCTCGAATTTAGCTATTAAATGATTTTGAAGTTTTAAGTCAAGTTCGAACCCAAACTTTTAGCAAACAAACCGAACCTTAATCTAAATGAACTTGGACTCGGATAAGCTTAAATACACATCTTAGTAATTCTCCAATAATCAACAATTCTACAAGCATTATGGATGAAGCCCGATGAATGAGAATTAATGTTAACGAGTGTCATGGAACCACTAACAACAAGATAGATACCATGAACGACGTAGACAAGAGGTTTATATGATAATAGAAGGTAAGATGTTAGATCCAACACATGTTGTGAGAGTGGAAGCTAGTGAATTTGATGATAGACTAGAGAAATAGTTGTTAGTGCTTTAACAACTAATGGATTTTAAGGTTGCTGTTACCTATCTAAATCTATCAAATGCCTTTGATAACAATGAAGGGTCTAATAATGATGTAGTTAATACGATCTCTCCTTAGTAGAAGGTGACAGGTTAGAAGCAACTGGTATTATGTATCAAATACTACAATCAGGGACGGAGCCAATGGGGGCTGGCAGGTGCCATGGCCCCCCAACTCCTTGAATATTAGCTATATGTTTATTATTGTACTACTAATTCCAAGTTAGTATATGTGGCTTGGTGGTTAAAATGATTGTGGTTATTAAAGAGAATTTGGGTTCGAATCTGTTAAATCACAAGTAATATTTATCATAGACTGAACTAAACAAAACAAAGCCCTTAGATACCTACCATGGACCTACCAATAAGAAGTGAAATGTACTTGAGGGAAAAATAAGGGAATTGGGAGCACACCAAAACCTAAAAAGGTTGTCTTCCAATAGTAAGACGTTATGAGGTTAAATATATAATATAATTTTATTAATTTTCTTTTTAATATATAAAAGTAATTTTTAAGTAGTTAAATAGGTTAAACGGGTTAACGTGTTAACCTATTAACAAAATCCAGCCCAACCCAACTCGTTTAAAATCGTGTTAAACGAGACATATTGCTAATGGATCAAAGTCTATTTAACTTCAATATATTATCTATTTATTTTAACTAAATCGTATCCACAAATCGTGTGATATGACTGACTCATTTTAACACTCTTAGTTGAAATAAATGACCTCGAATGTCAAGCTAAAAGATCAATTATGGAATTCCAAGTCAAGGTCCTAACCACACTAGAAACCACCCATCCATTATACAAAATTCATTTCTTTATGATTAAAGTTAACCCCGAAAATCTAACCAATGGATGAATTTTGTTGGCAATTATGCTCTAGGCCCATATGCACCTTATTTGTTTAGTTTCATTTTATTAATGATAAATATATTATTATTATTTTATTATTATTATATTTGTATGTTATATATATAATAATAAGTCCCTAGTTATTCAATGGAAAACTAGTAAAGTTTGATCGATAATTATGTGATAATCATGTATATGGTACAAATAAAAATAGTAAGTATTTGTTGAAGGACAAATACTGGATGTAGCAATTATGAAATTACTACATGGTGACGTCTTTAGTAATTATCGTGATAGTTATGATCATTGAATCCTTAGACCTTAGTGTGTCGCAGTTCATACATGATGATTATGATATTTTAATATAGTCAAACATTGTATTTAACCGGACAACCATAAAGACTATAATTTGACATTATATGACTTATGCAGTGGAAGTGATTATACAATATGGGATTTATTCCTCTCGACAGAGAGGGATATCTATTAGGCCACTCGATAGTGTGAAACTGAGAAAGTGCATGGTCATGCTGAAATGAATTAATAAATGTTATTAATATCATTTGATGTATCGATTTATTTAGGGATCGAGAAAATAATATTCGGATAAAATAAGGTTGACGTGTGACATGTCATATTTCCAAATAAGATATCGTGAAATAAAGGATTATAACATGAACTATCAGTAGGTTAAATTAATTTAAATTATTTGGTTAATTGTAATGTCTTGCTAGAGACCAATTATAATTGGTGGGTTTTAATATTGTATTTGGGCCCGCGAACAAATAAAAGCCTATTGGGTCGCACGATTATATCATAAGTGAACAAATTAGAGTTTTTAATATTAAATAAGCCTATATTTTATTGATTAGTGTCGTTGTATAAGATAGTCTTCAGGTCAGTGAAATACATTGGACGTGAGAAGAGAAAAATTAGATTTTGAGAAATCCTAATTTGTCAGTCTAGCAACTGATCCGTTTCCTGTGATCGTGTGTGGCATAACATAGAGTGGTCACAAGGTGGTCGTTCTAATCAAGCAGCATCTATTCCTTAAAACTGTAAATTCAAATCAGTGTTTCTTTCTTAATCAAAATCTATATAAATTTTAAATCATAATTTTTTTTTATAATAATGGTGGTTTATTATTTCCGTTGCGATACATGTTGATATATGAGCTTGATACCATGAAAAAAAATAACCAACAAATTTAACATACAAAATATATCATTTGTAAATAAATAAATGGTGTAAAAAAGCTAGGACATACCATATCTAAAGTTTTACCTCTCCACCTTCCTTGTCTCCAAAATAAGAATGTTACACCCAATTGAATCAAAAAGTGACCTCATTTGAATAATAATAATAATAATAATAATAATAATAATAATAATAATAATAATAATAATAATAATAAATAAATAAATAAATAAATAAATAAAACTTTAGTATATTTTTAAATTTAATTAGTTTTATTTTTTTTTTAATAAAATTATGTCTAAATTAGGTTATGAGTTAATTTAAAGTACATAGGTATTTATAAATAAATTTTTTATTTTTCATTTAAAAAAAAAAGAAAGAAAATTTTCAAATATCATGATTTTTAAAATTTTTAATAAATTAAAATTATTAGATAAAAGAGAGAGAGAGAAATACTACCTGACATGATAAATTTAAGTATGTAACCAAAGGAATAATAATCACATATAATCAAATAGCTACACAAGAATACCAACAAGAAGTCTAATATGCCAATAGAAATATATACAAAGACCAAGCAATCAATTGAAGCTCTTCAATCCATGATGATCAAAGTGAAAAGAATCAGCACCAAGAAGATTAGAAGAGCTAAGCATCCTCAAGAAACTCCCTTCTCTACATGACCTAAACACATCCTCCTCTTCCTCCTCTTCAAATTCAACACTATTATTCCCCATCATCATCATGTACTCATCATTCTCATGATGATGCTCATCAACTGGCGATTTCTCTTCGAAATCCGAAGGCCGAGCCGCGGCATCGGAGTCTTTGCCGGTGAGCTCCTGCACGAGGTCTCTAAACTTAGATGCACAAGTCTTCACCTTCATGGGGCTAGAGATGTACACAACTTTAACACCCTTTTTGTTGGTTGACGTCGATTGTGACTTCTTTTGGTGCCTTTTCATCTTCTTTGGTACGTGAGGATGATATATTTAGGGGTTTGATGTTGTATATATAGAGGTGTGGATGTGTGTATGTTTTCAATTTGGGGTTGGTTCGAGGAAGGTGAGAGATGTGGTGGAGGAAAATATTGGATATTGTGATGGAGAAAATGGAAGGTTAAGAGAAAGAAGCTTGAATGACCCGCAATGTGATGGGTCGTTTTGTGAAATAATCGGTGTGATTGTATAAATAAATTTAGTTTGTTGAAAGTGATGTGCGTGCATTGTAATTAGTCTAGAAAGATTGATGGAGCACGTGCGCAGCCGGTTGCGACTTTGGAGAAAGGTGTGTTTGACTATTGAATGAGATATATTTTTAGATTTTTGTATATCATCTATTATCATCTTGTTTTTTTTATTTATTCTTGTTTTGCTCATAATTTTAGATTTATTACAATAAAATCCATATTTTAAAAGGAAAGTAAATATATTTTTTTAAATTTGTTTTAATATCATCCTGTTATTACTGTAACACTCCAAGTTGATAAATGATTAAAGGGCGTGAGATTACTATACATATTACTAATGTATATATTTGTTTTGAAATAATTTTAAAATAAGTGACTTTTGCAATGATAAACTAGGTTGGAATGCGCAGTAGTGATTATATTAGGAAAAAATTATATGAAATAGATCATTTAAAATTTGGGACTACCAATTTCAAATTTTTCTAATAATTTTACACTCAATTTAAAATTTTAATTTTAGAATTATTGTGCTTAATATTTTCATTGTTTTCACTAATTTTAAAAACTGATCAGTCGTGAATCACAACCGCAAATCACAAATATGTGATAGGAGATCACAAATTTATAAAACAATTTTTTTTTTTAATATTTTAAGTTTGAGTTAAAAATGTCACAACTTATGGAATGCAAACACTTTTTCAAATTTTAATTTTATAAAAAATTTAAAATAAATTTATAAATAAAACTCAAACTTTATTAATTTATAATAAAAAAACTTAATTATATTAATTTTATATTAATACTTTATTCTTTATATATTTAAATAATAATTTTATATTTTAAAAAAATATATAAACAAAACCATCACAAAAAGTTAATTTATTATGAATAAAAGTTATTCACTCCTAAAATTTACATTTGAATATAATATATATATATTTATTTATTGTATTCAAGTATATATATATATATAACCACATGACAAACCATCTTAGGAGATTTAAGGTAGAAGATGAGATAGTTTTTAAAAGTGGGCCAAATGGAAATTTTACTTTTTAGATATTCTTTGTGTTGTTTATTAGTTTTCACATCGGACGCTTGGCAGTACAATATTGGGCTTTTTTCTGTTATTTTTTCTTTGAATGAAAGTGACCTCTAGTCCACATTTTCCAATCCTGGAACGACACGTGTACCTATGATTTTAAGTATGATAAAGTTGAAATATATATTTTTTTAATATGAAAAAGAAAATTTTCGGAGATCGCTAATTTTATATCGAGTAAGGTGACCAACTTTTAATGGTTAAAATTTATTAATATAATAAAACAATTTAATTATTAAATATATAAAATATATTTTTAAAATTAATTTAATTATTGTTGTTCACAAGTATAGAGTTATATTTAATTAAGAAAATTATATATTTAAATTTTATTATTATTATTCAAAAAATATAAATATAATTTATTTTTATAAAATATATCAAAATACTTGTATATTTTATGGTTTATAAATACAGTATTTTATTATTAAATAAAATAAATTAATATTTAAATTACAAATACCGTTTTAATTTCTAAATATTTAACTATATATATGTTCTTTCTTTTGGTGTTCAACAATGAGAATTTTATATATTTCCTTGATATAATATTAGATAGTTCTACACCTGTCAATGTGATGTGTTTATCTTGGACCTAGACTTCAACATTAAATAGTAAATATATCTTTCTGTATTTAATACTAATTATCTGTAAAATGAGGTGTGGCACTAATCATTGATATTCAAGACTTTAATGTAGGATAGGGATTGTAAAATATTCAGATTTGGAATTCGCAGATACAAGTATTTTTAAATTCATAAGACTCCTTCAATTTTAGACTTGTGTAAGGAAAATATTAATATGTTGAGGACTCTCACTTAATTATAAATTTAAAAATTTCAATCAATCACATTATAATTATATAATTAATTTTTTCACACGGAATTTCATTCTTTAACAAGATAGTCAACATTATTATTATTTTAATTAATTTTTTTGTTTTCTATTTTGTAAAGGGTGTAGAGTTTTAATGACCAACTCATCTAAATGAAAAGGAGTATTAAGGTCAAGCTTCTTGCCCAGTCAATACCTAGATTAGATTGAGTCCAATGGTCATGTTTGCAACCGTGTCTAGCAGTTGGATAAATGGGTGGCTACATTCCGAATCCGTCACTAATTTTATAAATATTTAAATGGAATAATTGATTTATATTTAAAAATATTTTAATAATTTTAAAATCAAATTACAAATAATATTAGTATGTATTTCGAATTATTTAAAATATTAAAATATAATTATATGATGATATAATTTATTTATACAGATTATCCATATATCGATCTTAAAAGATTCTGTCTATTTTAATTTTATTTTTTGGATTATTTCCAAAAAAACCCCATTTTTACAAACGCTTCATTTTGAGTCCCCGGCTTTGAAAAGTTTTGTAAAACCACCCCAAAATCAAAATCATTAGTGGTTTTGATGTTTTTTTAGTGGTTTTGGTGTTTTTTTTGAATGGTTTTGAATTCTTTATGTTTTAATTTGAAGATTTAGAAATTTTCTAAAATCTAAATTCCTCATAAAATATCAAAACCACTAAAAAAATACCAAAACCACCTACGGTTTTAATTTTGGGGTGGTTTTACAAATTTTTTTAAAACTAAGGATTTAAAATGAAACGTTTGAAAAAGTGGGGTTTCTTTTGGAAATAACCTTTTATTTTTTTAAGGGACTAATTGAGCAGCCGACTCTTATAATTACTTCTTACAAGAAAATTGTATATGCTCTAAAAATTAAATGCATATAAATATAAATAATATTCAATGATACAATACAAATATCTCTTTGGATATTTATATGATTATTCATGGATATAAATAATGTATTTTTTAAAAATATTTTAAATATATAATTAATTTTATTAAATACTTAATTTTAGTATATTTTTATTTTCAATATGGTTAACTGTATTTTAAATTTTCAATAAATACTCTCTCATAAAAAAATAATAATTCAATATCACTTAAAAAATTATAATAAATACATCATATTTATATTTTAAGAAAAGTTAAACAATATTTAAAAATATTTAATATGTATTATAATAATGTTAAATCTCTAAAAATATATATTTAATTAAAAAAATTATATTTATATCCAATTACAACGTAAGCATGCACCATTACACTTTTATAAAAATCACATTTTTATAAAAATCGGCAAATATATACTTACTAGTATATTGACCGTATTTATACACATGGCCAAACTACAATCATATGAAAACTATAATATAATATATACATATATATATATAAAAATATATATATATATACTCCCTCTGATCTTTTTAATATGTTGTTTTAAATTTATTTTTTATTTTCTAGAATATAAATCTTGCATTGGTTATAATAATAGAGAAATAAGTTAGAGAAAATTATGTAAAAAAAAAGCATTATTAATAATATATATATGAGCTGAAATTTTTTTTATTTTTAATATAATAAAAGATTAATAGTTATTTTTATCTCTTTTTTAAATAAAGAGTAAAAATATAAAATGATTTATATTATAAAATCAATGGAGTATATATGATTTATCTAGTGTTATAAGGCCTTCTCCAACCCAACTACCCTATCTCATTTTTAGGAAAAACTATAAAAATCAAATCCAACCCATCCACCCTATTACAAATTTCAAGAATTTTTAAGGTATTTACATGGAGGTCCTTCACTATTAATAGTGTTCTACTTTCCTCCACGCCCTATAGGACCTATTTGTAATTTTACAAAATTAAATTTACATTTAAATCCTTTTAACCATATATTTGATAGTTATTAAGTATTAATTATAAAGTAATATTAATTATATGATATTTAAAATATTAAAATATATTTTTTTTAATTTAAAATATTTAAATTAATTATTTTTTATGATAATAGTAATAATAATATAATGTAAAAATTTAAATAATAACACTAAATAATAATAAAATAACTATTCATGAATTTAAAACACCACACTCATACATAAATTAGAGATAAAAATGCTCATTATGCACTTCGAGATGCATTAATTGACCATTTGTGGAATCGATATGATAATTCGGAAAATTAAATAGATATCTACTTTTAGTATTTAATTTTGTTATGAAAATGTAATCCTTATTTATGGTGTTATTAAAATTATATATCTTTATGTTTTATGTTATTTTAATTCAAATTTATTTATTAATGAATATAAAAAACAAACTATTTAATTATGTTAATAATATTAATTAATTATTTATTTATTTATTATATTTTAATAATAATATTAATTTAATTTATATTTATTAATACACCATCTACAATTATTAATCTTTCATATTAATAATGAATTCAAAATTTAACCACAAAAAATAAAATAATTACAATTCGACCCCAAAATGAATATAGGGTATGAATAGGGTTGGAATGAAAATCAGAATAGAGTGATAGGGTATGTCTTATATTTGAGATAGGGTATGGGTGTGGGTTGGAGATGGTCTGGCCGCCTTACAAAACCCTTTAAATTTATAACATCACTTGAAATGCGCTTCACAACTCTTAAATTAGCGGGTGAAGGGTGAAGGTAAAGCGTATTTTTAAAAATATGTTAGCCAATTTGGTTAAAATTTATAAATTAAAAAAAATTAATTAAAAGTTTTAAGTGGTTAAAAATTAAATAATAATAATTATTATTGATTTTTGAATATTTTAATTATTTGTGTAAAATTGCATTGGATGAATAATTATAACCAAATTTTATTTAAAAAAAAAAAAAGGTAAAAGATTCAAAAGCTATAATATTTTGAGAAAAAGTTTGAAAATATAGTAAGAAAAAAAATTCTTATAAAATGTAGTTATTATAATACTCATTTATTTACTTAGATTCTCAAGAAAATAGTTTTTGTATTTTTTTTAATCCAAAAAATTATTGCTAAAAATATATTCATTATAAAAATAAAATTTATCTACCTTTGTTATTATTTCAAAATATATTTTTTTATTATTTATATATATATTTTTTAAATATTGGTATAAATCAACTTATTATATAATGGGAACTAAAATTTATAAAATATAATCTTATAAATGGAAATTTTTTAAAGATAATGTAAAATATTGTGGAATAAAAAAAAAGGGTAACGCAGACAAGAGGCTGGTGCGGTCAAATTGATGCATGATAGATTTACCATTGTTGTAAGTACACGTCTCGTCTGGTGATTCCATAAACCCCATGCAGCGAATCAACCCTAAAAATACTTCTCTACTGTTTATAGTCATCTGACAAGACGTAAAAGAACCATTTCTATGTAGAAAGATGTAGTAATGTCTGCTCTTCTTTGTATAAACAATTGAAGAGAATTCATTGAAAATGTCTCACGACTTAATTTATTACCTGTAATAATTACCACTCTGTATCTGCTGACTGACAACATGAATTTCAGCTTATTGGAATTCCATCATTTCCACGAGATAGATACATTGGAAAATGGAGATGCATTCTACTTGTTCGTGCACAAGAAGAACATAGCAAGTGCAATGCTTGGTACATTATTGATGGAATTTTGTGGTGCCAAGTAGCTAACTCCATCTGTGATTTCCATTTTATTTGTTTTTGTGTACTATCAATACTCCATCTTCAATTTACACATGTTTGTATAAAGAATTTTTCACACATATTAATGTGATAATAATTAAAATTTGATCAAATATAATAAATTGATGCAGCAACGTGGAATCTCACTAGAGATCCACTTTACTTCATCCTTCATACTCCCTTCGTCCCCAATTAGTTGCATCATCAGAGTTTGGTACACTATTCCTCCACTAATCTTATTTCATATTTTGTGATTTATGTATAAAAAAAATATATAGTTAAGTGAGATATTGTTTTATTCGTTTTAATGTCTATTTTTTAAATATAAAATTACCATAATTTTTAATCGCCTATAATTAAAGATATTTCCCATTGAAATCATGCATGGATAAATGTGCAAAAGGCAAATGTTGCACCATTTTTGAAACAGAAGTAGTATATTTCTTTATTGATTTTCGTGATTTGCAGAATATATATACTCCCTCCGTTTTAGAATATAAGTCGTTTTAGAATTCTTTTCACATTTCAAAATATAAGCCGTTTACAATTTTCAATGTTTGGGTTTGACATATCTTCCAAAATTACCCTTATATTTATTTTGCAATAAAAACAATGATAGGTGAGTTAGAGAGAGATGGAAAGATAAATGAGGGTTAATAAGACTTTTTACATATTTTTTAAATAATTGTGCCAAAGCCTAAAACGTCATATATTTAGAAACGGATGGAGTACGTATATAATATTGTTTAGATATATGTGCCAAGTGAAAAGATGTTCGGAAATATGAAGAAATAAAGCTCATATAGGAGAAGGCCTAAACTCTAATACCATGCTTGACTTGATCGCTACTTTAATGCAATGGAGACGAGTATTGATAATTACAAATTAAACAAATGAATATAAGGTAAAAAAAAAAATTAAACATAAAATTCTATATGGAAATCTAAAGTGGGGAAAAACCATAGCTATCGAAACGATGAGAGACTAATTCACTATATAACAATAAAGTAACAACTATAAACAGAATAACATTATCTCACTCCCCAATCCAATTACATGGGTCAACATTCTCACACACAAGCTTTCCCCATATGACTCTCACAGTTTATCAAAACTCGATCCTAAAACTCAATAGGTTCACGATCTCCATGTTCTCAGACCCCATCGGGCTCCTTCCAAACCTAACTAACCAAATTTACATTGTTCTCTCAGGATATATAATAGCATATATAAGTATCATATTTATAGCATTATGTTACTTAATAACAAAGTATATCCTACATCATCAAGGAAACTTTGTTAATATTTAAGATCAAGAATCTCTTTTCTAGTTGGAATCCACTTTAAGAAAATATCATTCTTGATCAACTGTGACAGTTACAAAACAGTCTCCAAGTCCTTTACAAATTACCAAACCCATCAGATTCTCATATTTTTCTGAAATCACGTGTACCAAGGACTTTTCCATCTTGTTGTCCATAGAACTTACATAAGGAGGTGCGGGCTCTATAGTCTCCAGTCTCTGCGATCTATTAGCCATTGGATTTTTCTCGAAATATAAAAAATATAAAGTATCTTATTGGTTTCAGTGTACAGTTATGACGTCGTATTTGTAGAGTTAGCCAAAAAAGTCAAGTCAACGACGTTAGAAGTAGTTAGTCGAAGTCTGTTTGATTTCAAAATACCATTGTCACTTTGTCTCACCCCTGAGATAACAATAGCGGAAGATTACAAAAGCGTGTTAGAGATGTCTTCAATAAGATTACATTTTAATTATCTATGCCATGTGTTGTAATCTGATTGGATTTCAATAATAAAATTTATTAACCTTTTAGACATGAAAGACTAATTTCAAAATATTCTCCAATTTCTTAAACACTTAAATTTCTTCATTGTGTATAATTATATTTCAACCTTCCTAATACTTGTCTGCTGTTAACAATAACATATTAAAATAGAGTTTAACTTTTAGGGATGGTTTATATGAACGTTTGAAGATTGGAGGTTAAAGTCAATTGTCTAAAAATTTGGGTTAGCAATTATTATATTTTAAAATATATAAATTTGATTTTTAATTTTATAATTTTAATTATCTCTATTTTGTTTTATTTTTTCAAAAGTGCATGTTTGGTGGGTCGAATAAGAATTGGACTGCTTAAATATGTCCCAATCAGGTGTTTGGTGGAAATTTAAGGTCGAACTTCACAATCCCAAACACTTTTGTAATCCCATCTACACTTCACTATTCAATCCTCAATTTTTCATTGAATTTAACGAGACGAGATTGTATAGAGTCTCTTTTTCCCTCTTTTGAATCTAGGGTTACACCATTCTTCACAATATTCTCCAGTTTTATAATTAAAGTCTTTTGTCATATTCTTCTCAGGTAGGTGCTCAACTCTTTTTGTTTTGATTCATTCATTTACATATCCAATTTGTACATAACTTATTTCCCGATTGTCTGTTTCAACATTAACATTGTCATCGACTATTAGTTGTGTGTAGATTTTTTATTGCGGTGAAGAGTGCTACTGGTTCTTATCAAAGAACATTTGTTTGGATCAAGAGGTATATTTTTATGAGTCTTGTGTTTAATATATCAATACATTTTTGGTTGCTTTCAAAAGTAAGTTCTTTCTTTGGATGTGTCAACTTTGTGCATTTACTCTGTGTTTTGAATTAGTAGTTGTTTTGAAAATACTGGATGATGAATAGTACCCTTAATCACATATGTGTAGACCAATGCCAACATAATTTGACAAAAAAAATCATGTGTGCTAGGTGACCATGAACATTTACAATTTTTTTATTTGTAACATAACTAAGTAATAGAATAGAGTATACAAATATACATATAAACTAAAGATTCAATAAAGTAAATACAAAGATAAATTAATAGTCTTTAGTTATTTTTATGTAGGTAAAGAGGACTACTGAGCAGATACTTGTATATCAATATTGGTCTGGACATATTTTCCTAATTGATGTATTGTAGAAAAATTAGCAGTCTTAGGCTACAAACTGTACAGGTTCAAGTCAATGCTAAGCCTTAAACTTGGTTAAATTCTTCCTTAACTTGGGTTTATTTATTTTTGCATAATATTAGAATGAAGAAAAGTGATTGGAGGACCTGTAGCCATTAACTATGGGTTAGGATCCATCTTCCAAAATGTTCCCGAAGGTTCTCATTTTGAAAACCTTATTTATCTATTTATTTTTGCATCAGTATCAGATTATGTACTTTATAGGAGCTATAGGTAGTTAATGAGATTTTCCTTAAAGTTGTCTCGCGATATGATATCATCGTATAACAAAAATGGCATGGAGTGTTTCCTGTTTATTGTTTTAGAATTAAAACTGAACTAGTCATTCTTAAATGTATTGTATTCTAAAATGGACATTTGAAATTTTAGACAGAATATTCCACGAATACTTATTCAATGTAACGAATTTAAAATTCAGAATGTATTGTCTATAGGTAGTAATTATTGAATCTTTTTAATGTAATTAAATATTTCATTTTGAATAATTATTCGAGAAATTCATCTTTCTAGGAGGGATTATAGGCTGTTAGATTCAAATTTTGACATGTAATAAGAAGTTTACAATTCTTTTTTTTTTTAAATTTATTTTAATTATCTGAGTGAAATGAAGATGTGGATTTTGACATTTATTCCTAATTTAGGTTAGATCAGCTCACACTAGCGCTTAGAATTAATGATCTCACAACTGGAATTTGTTGCAGAGTGAAATATTTGCAAATGTTATTTACTTTCAGAATCAATAGTTCAATTAAAATATTCTCGTTCAAAACCTTTTACCAAGTAAGTGAAAATCAATTTACCTACATACTATTGACCTTTTAAGTATTTGTGATTCTTCTAGAGTTTTATCTTGATAATAATACAGATTTATATGTAAAGATTGTTTATATGTGGATGTTGATATATTATCGAGCTTTTGAATATTATGATTGCTTAGAGTGTTGTATTTCGTAATAATACATATCCATATAAATTTATTTTTGTTCTTGAAATAGTTATGGATGACATGAACAAAGAAGATCTCATCTTAGTCTTAATCGTGCACTTATTACATATTCAAATATTATACTAACGATGGGTGCAGTTATGCATTATATGTCTAGATATCACACTTGCCTATTGAATAACCGTACATTCGATAGACACACATCTCGACTTGACTATGTTAGTAGCATAATAATGAACAATGATGTGGATTTGTGTTAGTGATTTGAGAACGGATAGAAGAACTAAAGTGGATCAAATTGCATTGGACTACATGGAAAGTCTAGATCGTTTTAAGGCAACTTGATAAGGGCCTAAAATACTTGTTTGTAGTCCGTTTGGGGCCTGCAATAGCTTTTTGGAAAGAAAATTGCGAGACGGACAATTTTCAAATTGCAACAGGATGCCGAAGGCCGTGTTGCACAGTTATTGGACCCAAACTCAATCATTTTAGGGGTCAATTTTTGACTTTTTCTATTTTTGCCAGTTTTAGGGTTCCTGTTTCCAGTAGGATTTCTATTTTTTTAGGTTTCTTTTGCACTATAAAAATATATTATGTTATTCTAAACCCTATCATGCAATAACATTATTTATTTCTCTCAATTTAAGATTTAACTTTGTCGTTCCCTTGGATTAGGGTTTATTGACGTCTCAGTCAAACGAAATTGACTATTAAAACTCGTGATCGAGTCTAAACAGTCTTTAACTTTACTTTTTGCTTTCGTTCTGTGTCAACTTTTGGAGTCTTGTGAGAATTAGTACGCAACATACGGATGTTAAAGACTGATGGTTTGGTATCTATAAAGGAACAAGTATGCATGTTCATACATATACTAGCTCATCATGTAAAAAAAATCGAACAATTGGTACTAGGTATTATCGATATGGGGAGACTATTAGTAGGTACTTTAATTCGGTGTTAGGTATAATTTTGTAGTTACATGACACTCTATTAGTTGCACAATAACCTGTTCCTGAAAAATGCACGGACAATAGATGGAGATGGTTTAAGGTATGAAAGAGATGTAATCATTTTTATTATTATTAGTTATTATGTGGTGAGTTTTAATATAAGTTCTCATGTGATTATTTCTTTTTAGAGCTGTCTAGGAGCTTTCGATGGAATTTATATTAGGGTGCGAGTTCCTGAAGTTGATAAGTCACATTTAGAATAATGAAATGTGACATAGCGACAAACGTATTGAGTGCTTGTTCTAGAGATATGATGTTCACATTTGTATTCATCAGATGAGAATGTCCAACTTCAGATTCTAGAGTATTTCAAGATGAATTGTCTAGACCAACCGGATTAAAAGTTCCTAATGGTAAGTGATTATAAGATATGCCTTTCAGGCTAGAGTGCAAGAGTGTTAATGTCTATTTTAATTTATATTGTGTATTTTTTCTCTTTTTTTTTATTAGGATGTTATTATCTTATCGATGGTGGATACACAAATGGTGAGGGATTTTTTGCACCCATATAAAGGAATAAGATACCATTTATTTGAATGGAGAGAAGGGTTTGTCTTAGTTAACTATCAAGAGTACTTTAACATGAAGCATGCATCGGCTCGAAGTGTTATTGAACATTATTTTGGATTACTAAAAATACGTCGGGAAAATTTATGCAGTCCATCTTTTTATCCTATATAGACACAATGTAAGATTATACTTGCATGTCGTCTTTTACATAAACTCATTAGGAGAGAGATGTCAACCGATCCATTAGAAAATGCAGCAATCCCAGTTAATAAAGGCGCATCTAATAATGATTTTATTACTCAACCTATATCATCTCAACAATGGAGTACATGGAGAAACAACTTAGCTTTAGAAATGTTTGATGGTCGCGAAGAAATATAAATACTTAACTTAGTAGTTTTTCTTTTCTTTTTAATATTCATTTCATCAGGACAATATTACTTTATAGCTAAATTGTGTTGTAGTTTTATCTTAAATGAATTCAAATACATTAAAGATTCTATATATTTTATTATTTACTAATTTGTATAATGATAAAGTACTTATTATATTTTGTTTATTTAAATGTGTAGATCTTTACTTAATTGTAATTATTTACTAACAAAGCATGTCCAGAGACGGATTCAAGTGCTAGCACTATGAACGAGTTGGAGAAAAAAGAAAATAGACGTGTATGGACAAAACAAGAAGAAGAAGAAACACTACTTTCCATTTTAGATGGCATTGCAGCATCAGAGGTCGTGGTGATGCAGGTTCTTTCAAATTTAGAGTGTCAAAATCAATGGAAATAGGATTAGCTCAACTTTTGCCTAATTATGGTCTTAGGTCTACTCCTTACATTGAATCCAAACTTAAGATTTGGAAAAAAATAATATGAATTAATTTATATGCTAAGTACTATCAATTTTGGGTGGAATAATGTGAGAAAATGCGTTGAGGTTGATAGAAATGAAGCATAATATTCATATATACAAGTACAAAATAAACTTTAAAGTTTTAATTTATGGAAATATAAATTAATAAAGTTATATATTAAATATATATTAATAATAAAATTTATGGAAAATTTTTATA
Source organism: Cardiospermum halicacabum (assembly GCA_031304145.1). Lineage (NCBI taxonomy): Eukaryota > Viridiplantae > Streptophyta > Magnoliopsida > Sapindales > Sapindaceae > Cardiospermum > Cardiospermum halicacabum. The sequence goes on along the minus strand of JARJHC010000094.1, from coordinate 41,582 downwards.
TTTGATCATTTCAAAGTACAAAATAAACTTTTTAAAGTTTTAATTTCACAAAATAAGTATTCATAACTTTTTTATCCGCGTCACGGGAAGATCCTTCACAAGTTATAATTGACCTTTGTCATAAGTTATAATTGACCTTTATCATAGGTCATGAAGGACCTCAATGAATTCGTGACAACGGAAAAAATTTAAGAAAATTGAAACTTTAAAGTTTATTTTCGAATGGTAAAGTTTGTTTGTCTTCTAACTACAAATTAAAGTTTAATTATTTTAAATTTTTTCCAAAATTTATACATTATAAAAACAAATTATTAATTTTTTAAAATTTGATATTATTTTTAATCCTATCCTATACACCAAAGAATAGATAGGGGATTAAAAATAATTCTATCCTATAAAATAATCCAATCCAATCTCATCCAATTCTCCCCTATCCACTAATACTATTCGTCTATCAAATATATTAATTAAAATAAGAGTTTATTATATACTACTATTAAATAGTTAGTTAGAAAAAATATTTTAATTTCTTTTATTGAAGTTTAATTAATTTACTCACAAAATTTATATATTTTTAATAAATGATTTTCCAAATTTTTAAGTATAAAAAATATTTAAAAATCAACCAAGGAAATTTTAATTGTTTTGAATTTAAATAAGTTCTTTCAATAAATAAAATTTATTCGTAATATAGTAAGATGCTTATTGTCCTACACCTGTGATAATATCACCCCCATCCAAGAAATCGTACGAAGTTTCACCTCAATGATCGATCTAATCTCATCAATATTACAAAGCTTACAGCCGAATTTGGAGTAGAGAGCACGTTTTGACTTTTCTAAAATATTATTACCGAAATAATTAAAAGCAAGAGTTGCGACCACTACAAGTAAAATAAACAAAATCAATGTTGTAGTACTACGATACGATTACTTAACTGATTTACAGTTTCACATCAACAGAGAAGACCACTGTAGAAAACAGCTATTGTCTCTGTTCAATCAAAAGTCCAAACTATTTACTACAGTTCAGACAAGTCATCAGCTGCTACAGATGACACGTGGCCAGATCACAGCCGATGGAAACAGTTGGATAGGATCATGGTTCACTTGCTTTGCGACACTAAAGCTTAGATTGGGCTGTAGTGTTATTACTGTAGTCAGTATTTTTTCTCTGACACCAATTTATTTATATAAAAAAAAATAAAAAAATTGATGTCAAACCACCCCACTAAGAAATTGTTATTTATTTTATTGGGGAAAAGTGATTAAAAAATCATTACTTCTTGGAAAGTGGAAGATTTTCTTTCTTTCACACTAGAGGACGTCTGGAGATTGGAATGATAATCAATAATCACTCAGTCTCTTTCTCTCTCTGATCCAATTTTACATTTCTAGTAGTTAAAAAAGGTAAATTTTCTGTTTTGATTTGTTTATTATCATCAGCAACTGGAGCAGCAGCAGGAGTAGGAGTATCAGCATCAGAATCTGTAGCAGTAGAAGAAGGAAATTCAAGGTGGGGGTTTTATATTAAAGCTGCAAACTTTGCTTTGTTTTGTTTTACTTTTTTAAGTTGAAAGTAGGTGAGATTGGATTTGTTGTGAGATTGCTGTGAAAGGTGTGTTCTTTTGGTGTTTGTTGCTGTTTTTGGTGTCTGTGCTTTGGTGGGTATTGTTGAATTCGTGAATTTGAGTGTTTAAGCTAAGATGGAGATGGGTTTGGTTGATGGGTATTTTATTGGTTGGGTGGTGGTGATGTGTTTTATATTCTTGTTGGCTGTGTTTGGTTTAGGGATTTTTCTATGGGGGGTTTTGGCTTCTGGGTAGACTAGTGTTTGCTTTCTACCTAATTGTGATCTTAGAAATGAGGGGTTTTGTGATAATCCTCTTTTTTATTACAATTTTGTTGTACGCAAGTTGAATTAGCTGAGTTTGATTATTGGAAGCTTGTGTCTAGGGTTTTAGTAGTGATCTATTGTTGATTTAGGGTCTCCCTGCTAGGTTAGATTGGGGCTGGATTTGCATGGAATTCATGATGTTTTGGATTTTATGTTCCGGTTTGCATTAATGGAGGATGGTGGGGTGGGTCTAATATATAGTAATTACCGTGAACCAGTACAGTTTGTGTCTTATCCTTGGTTCTGGGAAGTATTCTATGTAGAATTTGTAGTGAATAAATGTTTACAGCATTTTGGACATACCAGATTTGGTAATGGGAGACTCCAGTTGTTAGGGGTGATTTTCGATTGGTGTTTGGATAGCATATGCTAGGATATATTGAAGTTGTTTGAGGTTTCCTGTTTAATGGCTATTTTTGAATTTTAAAAATGATGTGGAGTTGCAGTCAGCTATTTTGTGAAGTTTCTAAGAAGTTGAATTCCTCTCTAGAAGCACCTCAATTAAGACCCCCCCTATTTTTTTCCTGGACTTACGTTATGTGTATGGTTTGATGATGCAAACTGCATGGCATATTTTAACTGCAATCAAAATTGTGTCTTCTGTTGCTGTTTTTGACTTCAGAAGATGTTTGATTTGTTGTCTTCTATGCGGAGTCATGTCAGCATACGTGAATTTCCGGTTTATGAGTATAGACTTGTTCTGGTTTTCATTTGAATCAGTTGTTTAATTTTATCGGCTGGCTGATGTGTACTTCGCATCTATGGTTGTGATGATTTAAATAGAGCCCCCATTGAATTCTAGGCATAGAGAATGAAAGCTGTTAAATTTTTATTAACACTTGGCATTAAAATGTGTTTTGGAAGATGATAGTAGTTACGAATAACGTATCAAGTTGAAAGTGTTTAGTTACTCATTAATGAACAGATGGAAATGAAAATGCCTTAAAATAATCAATTAGAGTGGAGAACTTATTATTGTTATTATTAATTATATATATATTTTTTCACAATTTGAGATGATCCCGTAATCTAAATCAGGTTTTGTAACAATTTTGCGCATATTATTATAAGAGGAATGTATAGACACATTTAATAGTGGTAGAGTTATATATCTCATAATTTACGTTATTAAGCAATCATGATAATTTACGTTATTGAGCTTTTGCTTATCTCATCTTTCCGCTGTGCTTTGTCTCAGGTTGAGGGTATAAATTCAATTTGTTTGTTGAGAACAAGGAAGTGATGATGATGGTGATGCATGGGGAGTAAAATCCTTAGGGCTGGAGCAGAAGATGAAAAGCAAACAGCCAGCGGAATGCCGAGTTTTGATTCTCAACAACCAATTTCAAATCCACTGTAAAGTATCCTATTCATACTGTTCCTTGTTATCAGTTATAAGATACTTTGTGCATAAACTGTCCTCATGCTTTCCCTTTTGACATTTTTGTTTGTCATCGGTCTGTTTGAACTTTTCGTCTTGGCATATGTAAAAATCCAGTTGCAATTAGTTGACAGACTTATACATTTGTTGCTAGTGGAGAGTCAAAAAAAGTTCTATTAACTGTTCACATAGTTAGTATGTGAAATTGTTGTATCTGATGCATTAATGTTAACTTTGTGGTATCATGTCTTTCACTCAGTGGAAACTGATAGTAGAATTTAAGGCATTTATGTCCTGGAGAGAGCACAACAGGGAAAAGTATATTTTGCTGTATTTATTTGATATATTTATTTGTTTATTTATTTAATTAAGTTTCTAATGAAGAACTGCTTTCAGTGACCCAGAGGCAAGCACCATCCATTCTTTTCGTGCATCTGATTTTGGGGCATTTGAGCAATCAGTAGGTTTTCGTGTAGGGGATGCTGTAAACTTGAGTGGAAGTAAGTATTATGTTAACAGCTGTTAGAACTAACTTATGATGTCATGTTTACCTTTAATTTCTGTGAATCACAAATGTGTTTCTGGTGATAGACTCTATTCTTTTCTTGAGTTCACATATCTGAATATAGTTGTATTATGACTAGATCAAGAAGAACCCAATGATACTGCGGATGCCTAAACATGTTTCATATAACTGTTGATGCCTAAACATGTTTCATTTTTATTCTGTACCATAGAGCATATACAATATGTTGGTTGTCAATGTTATTGCTCTGTAGTAGTGGATCTTTAAATGTTTTACCATCTTTTGCCGATAGTCGTAATCAATACCTCATGCATTGATTGGTTTGTGATGTAACAAAATTAGTTTGCAAAATCTCAAATGCATTACTTACTGTTATTTTATAGCAAGATGTACTTCTTAAACACATGATGCATCTTTGCAGACACTGTGTTTAACTCCACAAAAGCAGGTAGTCAAGCAGTTACTTCAGGCTCTCTCAACATTAGTAGTTTTGACAAGGTGAATTTTTCTCAAGCATGGAGTCTATACCTGGATTTATAAGTAATATGTTGGAGTTATGCTAATTGCTATTTTCTTTTCTTTGCCTCTGCTACATATTCAAAATCTTCAGTCACCGACATCTTTTAACATAAATCCGTCTTCCGTACAAGCTGCGGTTCAAAATCTGCCTTTGGAGAAGGGTCAGCCTCCAAATTTGGTTTCTGTTTCTAGTGGCAATACTGAAAACTGGGGGGAGTCTAATATGGCTGATGCTAGTCCAAGGACTGATATTTCAACAGATGCAGACACGGATGAGAAAAATCAAAGGGTGATGTTTGTTCATATTCTCTCCTGTACTTCGAATATATTCTTGAATTTCAGGAAAATAGTGCTATTTGTTAAATATCTATCCTCTTTCATAATGTTGAAAATCATTTTCTTCAATTCATTGTAATGGCATTAATCGTAAATGATGATACCAGTCTAATACTTCAGCTCTCTCTCTTCAGTTTGATAGAGGTCAATCACTTGCTGTGGCGGCCTCAGATTCCAGTGACAGGTCAAAGGACAAATTGGATCAGAAGGTTTTCTGCTCATTTTGTTTGCATTGATTATACATAGGCTTTTATGTGTCTAATTGATTGTGATATCTTTATGTGATGTAATATGCAGACTCTTCGTAGACTTGCACAGAACCGTGAGGCTGCAAGAAAAAGCCGATTAAGGAAGAAAGTATGTGGATATGTCTTTGTATATTTCTCTATTGAAAACTATCAATCTGTTTCATTTTTTATTCTTCAATATTACTGGTGGATATCAGCATATTTAAGAATTTGAAAAATGAATATTTGGAAGCTTGTATGCTTGGTAGAGTCAAGGATGGGAAGATGCTAACCGTTAGAGTATAATCTGCTTCCTACCATTTTGAATGACATTCTTGGAGGTGTCCTTTTACCATTTTATGAGGTTATACATACTGGCGGTGAAAAATAACTTGTTTTCACTCACTCATAAGATATTGAGCAGCTGCTTTCTTCTTTTCCTGCGTTGTTAGGTTGTACCTGGGAAGGAATGTGATAAGTACCTTTAGAACACCACTCCCTTCTAGCTGCCCATAAAGTTGAGGAACTGAAAACTCTTATAAATTGAAAACCATTATGAACCCAACATCAACACTTTATTTAATCACTGTGAAATACCTTTTGTACTGTCACATAACATTATACCTTTGGCTGGTCAGAATATTTCAACGCCATGCAACACTCTGCGTGCCTACACAGGAGAACCTGTTTTAATATGAGTCGACCAGTACCTTACGAAACTCCAGAAGCTCAGTTTAGAATTTTATTTACCCATTGAGAATTACAAGTGTATTACCTTTCCAATTGAAACAAAACAAAATGATACATTTTTACATAGTACCTAGTAAGCTTTTCCTTTTTAGGATGTATTGCAAGAGAGTTTTGGGAAGAGGGGGAATGATTTGAACTTAAAACCTTTAGGGTGTAGGTGTGAGATGCTTATCAATGGCATACCTCAACTTCTTCTCCCCTTAAACCAAATTCATGTACTAATCAGTAAATTTGGGATAAAAGTAGGCTGATTTATCCTTTTCTCATACTTATGCATTTTATCCGACTTTACTTCTTTCTTCAGGGAAACATACTTTGTTTCCTTTGTATTGCCAACTTCTATTGCATCCATTATTGACTAGCAATACACTCACATCTTTTCACCTCCCATAGGCATATGTCCAACAATTGGAAAGTAGCCGTTTGAAGCTTACCCAACTTGAACAGGAACTTCAGCGAGCAAGACAGCAGGTTAGATTTTGGCCTTTCTTTCATTCTTACTTACTACAGTTTCATATCTTCTCCTTTTCTTTTTAAATAAATTTAATTTATTTACTTTTGCTCAATCATATCTTTACAAGGTTTGTTGTTTATACTTGTAACTCATCTTATACAAATTCTCTCTGTTTTTTTTAAGGGTATCTTTATATCAAGCTCAGGGGATCAAGCTCATTCTATGAGTGGAAATGGTACTAATCACTTTGCTTGATTGATGTGAATACCTTCTTTAAATTGCAGAGGTTCTTAAATACTAAGTTGCAAACACAAGTAGCCTTGTTGAAAATTAATTCTGGAATGAATACCTCCCTTCGGTGTATGTACCTTTAGTTGTAAGTAATAAGTGACATAAAATTTGTTATCTTCCCATTTTGTAAAATAGTTTGTCCATTTGTGAGCTAAACTTCTGCCAAAAAGTGGTGTAGCAAGTGCATGAGCTTTATTATAGTCTGTAGAGAAGCAATGGTCCTCTGCTGTCCACTTTTATAATGGTGAATTGTCACTATATGGTGCTATCACATACAAATAGTTTCATTCTTAAAGATAATTTCTTTAGCTTGCTCACATGCAGTACTGTAAAACATGATGCAGTTTGCGTGCCTTTGTACTGCAATTATGTAATGGTCTGTTGAATGTGACTTTGTAGGAGCTATTTATTGTAGTGTAGCAAACATGCTAATGACCAAATAAAACAATTTAAGATGCTTTTTCCGTTCAATCATTGTTGGTGCCTAAAATTCAATTCCGTTGACATGCTTATTGTTTTTGTTCAGGGGCCATGGCATTTGATGTCGAATATGCACGATGGCTTGAAGATCAAAATCGACAAGTCAATGAGCTTAGATCTGCTGTCAACTCTCATGCAAGTGATACCGAGCTTCGTATAATTGTTGATGCTGTTATGGCTCACTATGACGAAATTTTCAGGCTAAAGGCCAATGCAGCAAAGGCTGATGTTTTCCATCTGTTATCAGGAATGTGGAAAACACCCGCCGAGAGGTGCTTCTTATGGCTTGGGGGTTTTCGATCATCGGAACTTCTCAAGGTGAGGATTTGTGACCTGATATTATCTATTATGGTTCTGAAAGATCAACTATGAAGGCTACAATTTTATTCTAATAAATTATCTGAGCATAAAACTCTGTTGATTTTGTCATTTTCCCCTTGTATTTAGAGTACAATAAGTCAACACTAAATGTTAAGGCCCTTGTTTCTATTTCCTTACTCTTGGATCATTTGGGAATTATATAGTCTTGATTCAACCTTGTGGCCTTACTTAAAAGTGTAATCAACTGATCGAATCTTCTTGATCTTCCTTTGAAGTCGGAATGATAATGAAAGATATAATTCCTTGCACGGTGAATCAATTTTCTTGTTTTTATCATGCCCAGTAAACAAGTATGAGTGAAGGATTGATTTTTGTTTTTAGTTGTTCAATATGTGCAAGTTCTGTTTAGTCATGAGTAAAGTTATGTTGTTATCTAAAGTTCCTTTCATGTGTTTGCTAATTAAGTGAAATGGTTGTGGTGGCAGCTTCTTGTGAATCAATTGGAACCTTTGACAGAACAGCAACTTGTGAGCATCAGCAACTTGCAGCAGTCGTCCCAGCAGGCAGAGGATGCATTGTCTCAGGGTATGGAGGCCTTACAGCAGTCGCTTGCAGAGACACTATCCAGTGGATCTCTTGGCTCCTCAGGTTCATCCGGGAATGTAGCAAACTACATGGGGCAAATGGCCATGGCTATGGGGAAATTAGGAACATTGGAGGGTTTTATTCGTCAGGTCGACTCTCTATCCCTATTAATTATTTATGTGCCATTTTTTGTTTTATGTTTGTTTTTGATTTTTTTTTGTTTTGTGTTTGAAATTTACGACAGTTTTGTTGGTTTGACTTGAATCGGCATAAGATATTTCTCCGTTACGTTTACGGTTAGTTCGTTGTGGCTTGCGCGCCCAAGAGAGTGAAGAATCTCTACTTGTTTAAAAATTCAAATGACATTCTGGCTTAAGATACTTGTACTGTAGCCTCAACTGTATCTTTCTCCTTATATGGTTTAGCTTTGTGTTCTAGATTATATGCTTCTGATCAGCTTCAGTGCTGTATTGCTCCTCGGTTATAGAATTTGCTTGGGAAGAAGTATATACTGCTTATGTTTATTATTCTCCTCTTGGTACTCTTGTAAGTCTGTTCTTGTTGTAATTAACAGTTATCAAATCAATTGGAGATTATTGGAGAACTATCAGTTTCTGTCGTTCTTATAGTTTATTACTTCATATGGTCTTGTCCAGTTAAACTAAGCATATATAAGCATATATAAAGCTTTACATAATCTGAAAATCTAGCACATTTATTTACTCTTGTTCTGTGTTGAGCCAAACAGCTGGTTACTTTTGACAGAAACAAATGCGACCAGAGTAGTTTTATTATGCATGAAGGATATAGAAGCAGCAAAATGGGGATTCAGCAGTAGATTATGGAAACAAAGAGAAATTCATTACTGTCAAAAGAATAGTATTTTGGCTCTGACACCACGACACAAAACCAGAAAGATACATCAACAGTTTTAGATTGATTATTATAGGAAAAACTGTAGCCAACAGCAGATTCTTGTCTAAGTCTTACATGAAGTTTCAAAAGTAGTTGGTTTTGTAGAAATTCTTGAGAAACTCCGATGTGCCCTGACCTTTGCTGTCGGAATCCTGGACTAGTCCTTGAGGGCCAACAACATACTGACCAATCATGTGGTGCCGTTGCTTAGCGTGCTCCAAAACATTGTTAAGCTCTTCCATTCCCTTGAAGAGAAGCATGTCGATCACCTGTAGAATTATAACCATCAGGAATGAAGATGCATAACAACAATCTTTGCAAGCCAACCACCATCCATAGTCTCTAATTACATGCTTTTCCCATTCAGCGGTTCCCTACAAGTCTATGTTCCCCTACAAATTTAAAGCTTATGGATCTTGATGGACACATCTAGCGCAAGTAAAATTAACAATGTTAAATACTTATTGCCCATGAGAACTAATGATAAGAACCTGTACGAGATAGTTCTCAGTCAAACAACTCATTACATAGATGTAATCAGAGAGAAATTAAGGCATCAAAAAGACAAACTAATTTCAAGGGCACACATCACATATCAACTAAATGGTATAATAAAAAAATTTATATATATAAAATGTATGTCTACCCCCAACTGGATACAAGAGCAAAAAATAATGTAACATATGACAATTATGCCAAATATTGTGACTTCCCCAAGGAAAGTACAAAAAGTTGATAGTTTTGATGTTATATTAGTAGGGGAAATTTTTTCAGACAGTTCGTTGACGCATAAAAGAGAATTGGTAATTCCATATCAGCAAGGTTTTACCAACTTTAATGAAATTGAAATGGAGGTGAGCTTTTTAGGGATAAAGCTCACTTACTGTTTTCCTTATCATCATCTGGTAGTGATTTTAGAAAGACACTTCTTAGTTTCTCTTTAAGCTTGATCAAAAGACTACTTCATAGTCACTTGTACTTTTCTATTTCACATAATGTTCTTGTTTCTTTTGCTGTTTTGGTAGACTACTGATTCAATCCTTCAAATTATTTATTTAATTTTTCATTCCGAATAAAAATGATTAGCAGAACAAATGAGTGAACACAAGAACATCATAGAGAAATCAATACTTAAAACATGAAAACATTTTGTAAAAACAGGTGAAGGTAACATAACATCTATCCCAAATTGATTATCTAATTAATAATCCTCAAGGCAAATATTCTAACAGAAACCAATACAGGCTGTTATGACCAATCACGCCAATTGAATAAAAGGGAGAGAATTTATCTAATCAATAACAATCACTATTAGCCCTAACCTATCTGAATCTAAATAAGAACCGCAAAAGAATTCTAGTTTGCAACTGATTATATAATCAAAATTGATATTCAAGAGATAACCAAAAGAGTAAGTAATAATTGACGCACCTTAGGGTTGGAGACGTGAGAGTTCTTGCGGATCTCGGAGGCGACGACGGAGCGGAGGTGGGACTTAGTAACGACGTCATCAAGGTTGTAGATATCAATGACGGTAGGAATCGAACGACAAGCTTGCCTGAAGAAGTCGAACACTCGGTTCCTTGCCTCGTCGAGGTTCGCCGAGTTTGGTGCCACCTTCACGCTTCTTCTAAGGAACGACATTTTTTCACAAATTAACTCACTGAGTCACTGGTCGGAGAGAGACTGGAGGGTCTGACGATTCTGGTAGAATAGCGGAAATGAGAAATTGGGCAAAAGTTAGATTTGTGACCACCAGGACTTATACGACGTCGTTTTGTTTTTTGGAGATACTTGGTCATTCACTTTGCTTTATAAACATCGGTATTAGTATGTTCCACCAGCACCATCTCAAGCACTGTTTTAAGTTAAAAACATTCCTAAATTCAATCCAAACAGTACTAAAATTACTTTTAAAATCCAGAAAATTGTTAAAATATTTATATAAACAATCTTATAGTAAAGAAAATACAGGACCATCAATCAGATAGGGTTTTATCTTTCAATTATAGGTACAAAATATATGATCACAATGAGCTGACAAATCTCGAATCTCACTCTCTCAATATATGGTAATCTACTGTCAAAATAACTTGGATAGGAAGCTTGGTATGTCAGCAAGATATGCTGGTTTTTCGCCCAGGAGTCCATCTTCCAGCTCAATTCCGGCATTGTGTTTCAAGAGCTGCTGAGCTTCTGGAAAAGCTCTGGAAGATGTGCATTTGTGAGCTTGGTCCTCTTGCTGATCTCGTGCTTCTTCTTCTTTGGCTTAGCCTTGGATGAAATGCCCTGAACCTGAGCAGCAGCTCTCCTCTTCGCAGTGTTAGTTGCAGGCTTCATGCCATTCTTCTGAAGATCCTTCTCAATGTCAAGCATATCACGAGGTAATTCAATTCCCCGAAAAAGTAGTTTGATGTCATCATCCACCTTAATAGGCACCCTCGGATCGTTAGGGTATGCAATGTCTTCTTGTGAATCGAAGTTCGATAGCAACCAAATCTGACCTTCACCTTTAAGTGCCTATCAAAGAAAATGGCTGTGAGTAATCAAAATGTGGAAGAATTACTACTGAAGGATGGCACTGCACAAGTTGTAATCACTATACTTATATGAACTATTCTTCCTTTAAATTAGCAGGTTACAATTACACAAAATAACATAATTTGGGTAAATTTTATATACTACACCTAGAACAAATAACATAATTTCAGTAGATTTTATACAGTACTATCAGCCAAAATAACAGTTTGAATAAATTTTATAAAACATTAGTCAAAATAACACAACTTAAGTAAATTTTATACAGTAACACAATTTGAGTAAATTTTATATAATACAGCTAAATGTACAAAAATATTAAAGTAAGAAATCACAGTATGAGAACAAGATCTAAACTAAATTGTGCTGATTAAGATGGTAACAAGGAGGATTCACATTTTTCTTGATAACAAGAGTCCAGTAATACTCATGCTAATTCAATATTTCTTATTGACGTCCTCATTTGGCAAGCAACTGATAAATGAATAAGCTACTACCTTATGCGCCCTCATATGATAGTACAAATGTCCTTTACAAATCCAGAAATTTATAAAGAATACAGAAAGAGTTCAACACTAGTTCAGCTTTCTCAAGTTTTCAAACACTAATATATGCACGACTCAAGCATTGCACAATCAACACGTGGTATATTGAAAATACAGCACAAGAAAAAAGACAATTTCCTAAGCTAAAATACCTGTAGATCCTCCATCACTGTTGGGTATGCATCTTTTAGATCAATTACAGCAATGCCCTCTGGAAATTTTCGGACTAGGACAAGTAATTGATCCTTGTTCTTCAGATCATGCTTGGACTATAAGAATAAACAAATTTGTCATCTTTCATGGAGAAAAGGAATACAGTAAACATAAAATCAAATTTTGACAGTAATTCTAGAGTAAAAAATTCATTAGGCTTTGATACACCTATTTGCCAATTACCTTGTAAGAGAATCTCTTCCCATCATAGAACACCTTTGGATTATTTCTCAAGCTGTCAAAGACGGCTTTGTTAGAATTCGCGTCAACATAACACGCTTCATTTATTTGCTCCGGTGTGTAGGCTAGCCTTGTCTGAAACATACATCAACTATCTCATTTATCCTAAGAACATCATACATAATTTAGTAGAAACCCCTTAAACCTAAAAAACCCCAATACAAAGTACAGAATGGATGTAAAGAAGAAGATAACAGTAGTATGGAGACCAGCTCGATCTACTATAACAATAGACTAGTAGATTCTAATAAATATTTATGTTAAAGTGTCATAATTCTAAACTTCCTTTGATTCCATACCTGAAACACCAATAAGCAACTGAATTGGCAATTTCATACTATTTTATTTTTCCCAATATTCATACGCATAAAGGTGTTGAGATAATATGGTATCAAAGTTGGTGTTTCAAAAACCTCGATTTGAATCCTCCCAAATACATATCTCAATCTATTTTCTTTCACCATTTATATTTATTTCTATACTTTTGTTTTTTCCACATAACACTTATTAGCACCTAATTTAAGATATCATTAATGTTTATGGTCAAATTGAATACCAGTAAGTGTTAAGTGATAAAATAATAATAATAATAATAATAATAATAACAATAATAATAATAATAATAAAACAAGGCCAGTCTACATGTCAAAGCTCTTTAATATTTTAGAAAACAACAATCCCAGTCTTCAACCTCCAACCAAACCCTACCTACTGAAAAAGATGTTCAACAACAGACAGACTCTTTGCCACCGTAACTGCTACAATTTATAAAACTAAAACCCTTCTCCACTCATCAGTAAATAACCACATTTCTTCACTACTTCAACTTGGCATCGCTAATCTCGAACCCACAATCACTTCAAAATTAAAATAAATTCCTAATGCAAGTGTAAATTACAACAATTTCAAAATAAACTACTACATTCCAAACCCTCCCTCCAGAAAGAGAATTAAAGTGCAGACTTTCTGAAATATACGGCAACATATTGAACATGCATTGCCCAACATAAGAACTTCTACTCAAAACTTAGATAGTGGATGCATTTCAAGTATTCAAATGAAAAGGACAAATCAAGATAAAAGAAATAAGCATAAAAATGGAACCTCTAGCAAAAGGTCTATAACACGTTTGATCTGAGCTCCGACAGGAGCTTTCCGAATGCTATTAATGTGTTGAAGTCTCTCGGTATCATTTGAAAATTTGACAGCAGGAGCAGGAGATCTTGCTATATTAGGTGCAGGTACAGGTGTTGACTTTGCTGCTGGTGTAACCTTTGAAGGTCCTGCTTTAGCCGCAATGCTAGTAAGGGTTGACTGACACTTCTCTTGCTGCCTCTTAAACCTGTCTAAACTTTCTTTCAAAGCCATCTGCAAATCAAACAATATGTGCAACAAAAGACCAACAACCAAGAGTAAATCATCCCCCTAAACAAAGAAAATTCATCAAAATAACCATATTTCAATAATTATATTCTTAAACACAAACACACATCACAACAAGCACTAAACCTTATGTCAGCCTCAAATTCCCTAGCATAGAGGAACAGAATAATTAGCAATCCAACCTAAAACAGATGAATACACAAGCATTTTTAGTTCAAAGTGGAAACACTTCAAAGGCTAATGAAACATAAAGTAGACTTTGTAAGAAAGAATAAAACTTAGACATGGAAAATCCATCAAAGCCCTTTAATTGGTCATGAATGCGGAGAAGAAACCGTGTACCCATTACAACGTCAAACACTTAAACTAGCAAAGTAACCAATCCAATATCAAACACTAGAAATACCAGGGAAAATTAGAATCATAAGAATAATAAAAACATGGCATTCACATTGATCATCATCCATTCCTGCATAAGGAGTTCAGCCAGCCCACGCAACATATATAATTTTCCATTCATCTTCATCGGTCCGTTGCACAAACAAGCAAAATGTCAAACTAAACCTAGCAAATTTCAGAATCCTAGAACTCCAATCTACCTCAAATTCAGGGAACATCATATGATAATAATCACAACGGAAAAATCGAAAGATTACACGAACATATAGCCCGAATTTCCGAAACTGTAGAAAACCAAATCCTATCAGAAATCGTAGAGTTTGCGTAAACGGAATCACATACCTCAACTGGTGTCTCTAAAAGTCCCTAATTCACTTCAATCAGTCCCTTTTTCCTCCCCTTTGATGGTATCTTACCAGAAATTGTATACGAAACCTCTCTAAACCTGCGCCAATTGAAACTCTCATGGTCGATTCCGTCGAAATAAATAAATCAATCAATTACCTTGACCTAAAACGCAAAAATCTATCACAATCTAACAATATGCCTAAAGTTGATTGGGGAAGGACTTACTTGTAGCGGTGGCAGGCAAGTCGGAATGAAGTGGAGGAGGATTGTTGAAGTGAAATCGGAGAAAATAAAAGGAAAGGTGCGTAATGTGAGAATGGGGTTCGTCTCAGTTTCCTCCTCTCACTGAAAGTAAATAAATAGCGAAGTGAATTTCTATTTTCTCTCTGAATAACATTTCAATGTATACAATTTTTAATACGTAATTAAAAGGAAAAAAAATTGAAATTGATTTAAAAAAACAATAATAATTTTAATAATATCATAAATAAAATCAATAGAAAAAAGAAGAAAAATAAGTAATAACATGATATTTTAAATAAATAATAAAGGAAAAAAATTATATTAAAGATATTAATAAAATTTAAAACTAATATATATCTCTCGAATTATATTGAAAATTTTATAATTTTGTTAATAGTAAAATATTTAATTACTTAATAAATAAATAATTATAATATTTAAAAATATATATATATATATATATAATATTCCGATATTTAAAATAAAATTAATATAAATTTTAGTTAATTATTTTTTTAAATTATAATATATATATATACTCTGCTTTTTTTCATTCACTGTACTTTCTGTTTGCACACTATTCGAGACCTAATTTTAACGGTAAATATCTTTAATTATATACAACTAAAAATTATAAAAATTTTATATTTAAAAAGTAGACATTAAAATGAATAAAATAAGATCCCACTTGAATATATTTTTCTTTATACGTAAGTAACAATATAAAAAATAAAATTGATGAATGAATAGTAAATACTATTCAAGTGTAGCACATAAAAAAAGCGGAGGAAGTATATTAATAATGAATAAAAAAAAAGTTAAATAGAGTATGAATTTTAATATAATTATCCGTATTATCTTATTTATAATTTTTTATTAATATTTATTCAAATACAAATATTTCAAATTAAAATATATATTAGATAAAAAAAAAATCAATCATTTTCGTCATACACAAATTTTTTAAATATAAAAAGATTATATATATATATATATAAATAATAGATGCAAGAGAATTATTTAATAATTTAAAATAAGATGGGGTGTAGACACAAAGTTTTGGTGGGTGGCCACTCTTTTCAAAAATTGAAAAGGAAAAAAAAAATTTTAATGTAATTCTAAAGCTCGTAAAAATTATTTCTTTCTAAATTTGTCTTTTTTTTCGTCCTTGTTAAAATGTAAGCCGGTAGGCGGAGAAATTTGACAAGCATATGGTTCACACTCGAAAATATCGGATATTAAGGAAAATAAAAACCAAGAAGGAAGAGACAGAGGCTGATATGCCGAGCAATTTGACAAGCATATCAATATCTATAGTTCACACTCGAAAATATCGTAGGCTAAGGAAAATAAGAACGAATGAGGATGAAATAGAGGCTGACAGGTTGAGCAATTTGCCCGAATCTATAATAGGTCAAATTTTTTCTTTGATGAATGCCTAAGAAGTTATCCAGACATTCATTTTATCAGAGAAATGGAAGTTTAAGTGGGCACATGCTTTATCCTACACATTAAACGATTCATCTGCAGTGTTTGTTGAGAATCTTATTAATAATCGAAAGCTCCATAATCTTAGCAGGCCATCATTTCGAGTAAATGGAAGTACATTACTACCTCTCATATAAAATGTCTTCGGTTCTTATGCAATGTGTTGTCAAAGGGAGGAGTTTGATGATTTAAGAAAAATAGTTGAAAGGAATGGTTATATGCTGGTTGACAAAATCAGTAGCCTGCCAGATAATCTGATCGAGTATATCCTCATGAACATCAAGTTGGCAATTCAAACATCAGTACTGTCGATGAAGGAATTTGTGGACTTACGTCCCGAGCTTGAATTTCAATCGGTCGAGTTTTCGAACACAGGCTGATTTTAAAATATTTGTGAATAAAGTACTAGACCACCTGAATGCAAGTTTAGGCAGGGGGTATGACTTACCTTCGATTCACGATTGGGTGTCGGACCACGAAAAGGAAGCTAATAGTCTAGTTGGATCAATAGAGTGTTCCAGTTGCGATCTTTTTTCGCGACCGCAAGAAGTCAGACTGGTCTCCCTTGAATGCAGTCAAAATCTCTTTTCTTACTAAGGTCGCTTGCGTTGCAAAATAAAAGACTAGGTTAGGATTACTGGAATAAGAACCAAGATTATTAAACGAAATTTACTAATCAGTTGTCACTGCTCGATCAATGGCTCGCCTTCAGCCGCGATGTTCCGCCTAACAAGGATGTAAAAAACTTCCACATCGAGTCATCCCTGGAAGGGAGTAGGATAACAGGGGCAATTGGTTTTGTCTGGGCGTATATACTGTATTGACCCCAGTCGCGGTCGTGATCACGTAAGAAATAGCTTTGCAAGAAGTCTTCGATCGCAAGGGGTTATAGGCCTTGCATTATTCCCAACACGTCTAGCCTTAAGAGAACCTTCCAAACGCTGGGACATAATTGGCTTGGTGCTAATCCTGGTCGAGGACCGTTCTGGCAATTCCTTTTAGGGGAACCTTTTCTCTCGTTATAAGTTAAAAAAATACCATCCAAATAGAAACCAACCCGGGCGCTCGTGTTCTTTGGGCAGCATCATCTCGACATCGTCCACAATATCATATTTCAACCTCATTAGTCGTAGCGACTCTTCCGTGAGTTTGGTTCTTGTGTGGTTGCATATTTGATGCAAGGTCTGTTGCTGCGATTGATTTTTCGAGGTAGAACTTGCGGTCGAGGATTTTTCCAAATTGATTATTGGAATATCTTGGTCTTGTGGTCGTGAAACAAGGACGATTTTTGCTGTTGCAAAGGGTAACCTTGCATGTGGTTCCGAAATAACCAAAACCACCTCGATAGATTGAGCAATATGCTTATCTATTAAACCTTGGAGTCTGGTTCTGAAATTGCAAAGATGGTTCCCCCGCTCCAGCTGCTGGTGTTGCATTCTCTGCTACTTCCTGGTTGGGCAACGATTCTGAATACCACTTTGTCCAACCGCAGAATTCCTCGACTGGAGCTTGACTGGTTTAGTTTCTCCATTTGATACTTGAACCCCAAAGATCGGTGTTAGTAGAATTATGATGGAGTTATTTTTTTTGACTGTTAGTAGAATTCCGAATACCACCAATTTATTATTATTATTATTATTATTTTATGATGCACTTCTTTTCAGTCGATCGAAGTTGCGGTCGAACTAGTCAACAACTCATAAGTTAGCATCGGATGCCCTCTATGATTAGTTGCGACCTAAGATCAATCTAAGTAACCTACCATTGTACCCTAGTATAGCGATCTAACATTATTAGATCCTTCAAATTCGACTGAAATATAATAGATAACCTAAGTTCCCTTGGGTTGTTTCCTCTATGGTTCGGTCAAAATTGAGAATTATGTCTTACTAGAATCCTACGTTTTTAGTGTTTGCTAAAGTAGAAAAAAATAAATAAACAAAACACTAACAATACAAATAAAATTGGAAAATTTGGAATAGAAACATGTCTTTCTGTATTTTGTTCACTGCGTTATGAGTTGAATTAAGCAAAATATTAGAAGTAAACCGATCTAGGTGGTAAAGATGAACAGTGCTTCATAGGAATCCTTTGTTGGTTCTCCCTAGAAATCGCGCCGGTAGGTGAGCGCTTGCTACTGTCGTGATTGCAAAAAAACAACACACTACAAACTGAAATGTTGATTTTGGTGAAACACGACGGAGTTACGTGCTTGAGTAGAGGTTGCGATGGCAAAGGGTTTAGAGAGAGAAAGAGAACTTTGTATTTCTTATGATACTAACAAACGTAACGGCAAACCCCCACCCTGGTAGAATCGTGATTATGAGTCTGACGCTACACAATAAATATAGAAAATATACCAGTTGAAAAGTCCAAAAATAATAATTCCAACGTTTATTCCAAAATCTTCAATAAACCATAAAACAGTTATACAGTCCAAAATCCCAATAATAAAATAAAGTCAAAGTCCAGCATGTGTAAAAAAACCAAAATCAACAGTACAGTCCCAAAACAGTCCAGTACAAATGTCGGTGAAAAAATATATAAACATGCTGATGATGTAAGTCATGATCCAAGTATGAGACAACGCCTAAACAATCAGGGTACCTACACTCAACCTGGGATTTTATTCCCAGATTACAGAATAAGAAGAAATAAAGGAGACGTTAGACTATGAATTAGTCTAAGTTAGCGCTCACGTTCCAACACACACAAAGTGACCTAGACTTGACTCTAAACATGGAGGCACACAATGCAAGGCTCTACAGACTCCCTAGAGTCCACTATAACAGTCAACACACCAATCATCCTACCGATCAGCAGTTTATTGATTATCTTCCTTTAGTCGAAACCCAATTATCCGTTATCTATAAATTCATTCAAGTTCAATTATCAACCTAAAAATAGGCTCCTAAAGTTCACGGTCTAAGGTCCTAATAATCTTTTAGTTAAGGTTTTCAGTGGAGGTTCCGACATTAAAATTCCGTGTTTAGTAGATTAAGTCTGGTTATTTAACTTGTAGAATTATAGTTATATATGACAGAAAAATCAATCAATTTGTGATCACTTAATTAAGTCCGATTCATACATCAATCACAGTTATTTACCATCCATTAACGGTCCATTAACACAGTCCAGCAACCAGAAAGCGAGTCTTTATTAATTAACAGTTTAACCAATTATTTATCAGAATTATGCCCAAAGCAGCTAACAGTGAAAAATGGGATTATAGTAGTAGTAATAGTATGGCTGAAGTCCAGTAAACAGTATTAGTATAGTAGTTTCAACTACGGTCAGTATAGGCACTTCAAGCCAATTATTTCAGTAGTGAGAAACCTCTATCCCTAGGCATGCATATATTCTACTAGTAGACTGACTAAGGGCAAAACTCACAGTTTCGTTGGTTTACGGTTTAAACCAGATTATTTAAGTACCAGGTTATCAGTTTCAGTATATGAGCATTATAAAAACTAGAGTACAATGAAGTTTTATTTTGTTAATTTACTAACTTAACAGACAGTTTATCGTATTTATTATCATCGTTAAACAGGGCAAATTAGGAGACAGTTTCACAATTCAGCAATACACGACACATGCATATAACAATCAACATATATCAAATATTGTATAATGAACTACTAACCTAACTCACAGAGCACGACAACCCGAGCATAATCTACCCTATCCCGCTGCCTGATCAGCCTCTCCGTCCAGTGCTCTTACAGATCGTTACACAAATATATGAATACTATCGAAGCGAAGCAAAAATCGACACGGACACCGATTCGACAGACCAGAACCAACTCGATCAAAACCCCATTATAACCCATATTCAAACCCTAGACATCTTACCGTGATTCACACCATCGATTCTGATTACCCTCTCGAACTCAGAATCCAAAACGCTTAGAATCTCTCGACCACTCGAACCTGATTGAAAGAACCCACTTAAAATCAGAAGGAATGAATTCCATTTAGCAAAAACTTGGAATGGAACGAAGGGAACTCAGTGAGAATCGCTTGATTTCGAATAGAGAGAGTTCTAATACTCTAACCGAACCGTGAACAGAACAGAACCTGAACGTAAACCCAAAATCAGAACTGGAAATACTCGAGAAAAGACAGACTAACCGAATCAGAAACAAGACAGAAAACTTACCAAGAACACATCGAAACCCTAAGACGGAACACTTCACCGATCTTCACACAGAAACCTCTCTGTCTCTCAACTTATGTGTTTAAAGAATAATACTGAAACCCTAATTGAAACCCTAACATTAAACACGTACTTATAAGATGTCGTATAATCAGCTAACCCCTTCTAACACCAGGAAATTGTGAATTAACCCCACAGACTCAGAAAAAATTATAAATTTAACCAGAATTCTAGACAATTTCCAAATAAACCCCTAAATTCCGACACAAACTACTAAGCCCGATAATGGTCCATTCAATCTATTATTGTAAGGGACAGTTTTTTGAGGGGGTTTATTGTGCTTAAGGCATGTTTTACGAGGTGTAGTCATAACCTGATTACGTCTGACGTCGACGGAAAAACTTTTTATTTTTCCCTTTTTTGTTGGAGCCCTAGTTTACATCTTCATAAATAAAATATAAGTAGGTCGATATCTTTATCTTCGGCAAAATTTAGCATTGTTTCAACCTATCAATTTACATCTCATTATTTCATCCTGCATGACAAAATTTAAGAGTACGAAGGATCACTGATGATTTCCGAAGATTCACATTTGGGCTCTCTAAAAAAATCACACACTCAATAAAAAAAAAAAATAATCGATTAAGCCATAATACCCGGATCAAGCCCAAGAGAGGATCAAGCCTAAGAGAGCTGCAGAGAGGAAGACGCTAATCTCTAGTGTATATATAATAATAATAATAATAATAATAATAATAATAAATAGTGTATATATGGTAAATTACAATTCAATCCAAAGATAATTTTCAAAATGCATCCTTAATGAATAATCACCTAGTAAAATAACAATAGTAACCTTTAATCTAGAGTAATAGTATGTAGATAATATTGTAATATTATAGTGAGGTGAAAGTTAAAATTGTAATATTATTTGATATTTCATATATATATATATATATATATATTTTTAATTAATATTTATCCAAATATAAATATTTCAATTTAAAAAAATATAAAGAAAATATATAATAGATAAACAAATCAATCATTTTCATCACACTCCAAGTTTTTAAATATAAAAATATAATATGTACAATAAATACAAGAGGATTATTTAGTAATTTAAAATAAAATGAAGTGTACAAACAAAATTTTTGGATATCAATATTGCCCCTCAATAAATAAATTGAAAAGAAAAAAAAATTCTAAAAATAACTCTAAAGCTCATAAAAATCATTTCTTTCTAAATAGTCTATCTTCTAACACTCACGATTCTTTCACTCCGTGAAACTCAACTCCTCAACTTTAGAATCTTTTATCTTACCGATCATTTTTACTTAATAAAATTATTTGTCGATCATTTTAAGTGATAAAGTGATTTTGAATAATTTAGAATGTTACCACATGCAGATATGAAAATCTAATTATAATATATTTTTTAAATAAAAATGTAACTCAAAATAGAAAATATATAATAGATTCATAGGTATAAATGGAAAATATAATTCTAATGCCCCCACAAAAAGTAAAGTTATAGTCACTTCACATGTGTTTATTATGTAGGCCCAAATTATTATTTTTAATTCAATAACCCAATATTGTCCCCACATTAATTAGAAATGTAATTGTTTCGTTAGATTAATGCAACAATTAAAAAACTAAAAGAAAAATATATTAAAAAATTTATAATTTTTTTAATAATAAAATTATTAATTACTTAATAAATAAATAATTATAATATATTTTTAGAAAATATATATTATTTCGATATTTGAAATAAAAGTAGTATAATTTTTTAATTAAGTAATTTATTTTTAATTTTAATATATAAATTTTAATACTATTATTATTATTTGACACTTTATTTATATTTTTTATTAATATTTATCTAAATATAAATATTTAAAATTAAAAATATAATAAAATATATATTAGATAAACAAAATCAATCATTTTCATCACCCTTAAAGTTTTTAAATACTACTGTAACAATATAGCATATATAATAAATGCTAGACGATTATTTAGTAATTTAAAATAAAAGGAGGCGTATACATTTGTCGTTCATTAAAAAATTAAATAGAAAAAAAAATCTAAACGTAACCCTAAAAGTCGTAAAATTCATTTCTTTCTAAATTCGACTCTCTTATGCGCCGCTTTCTAACACTCACGCTTCTCTCGAGGAAACTCAACTCCTCAACATCAGAATCGTTCAGATCAACAAGTTTCTATTTTTACTTGGAAAAACTATTCATTAAAAATGATATCTGCTGCGGTTACTCTCTGGATTCTCATTTTCCCACTCCATTGTTGAAAACTCATTGATAAGCAGATCCGTCTCTCCGATGTCTGGTGCTTTAGCACCTTACATTTTTAAGGTAAATTTAAAATCTGATTTTAGAAAATTATTTATGCTATAGATATTTTATAAAAAATAATTATTTGTTTGCAATGGTTAATGTTTTTGTTTTTGTATTTTTTTTTTTCTAATTGAACTTTAGTTTGTGTGTGAAATGTGTGAAATATATGTTCAGCTAGTATTATAAGTGTAACTCTTGCTGATTTTTTATTTATTTATTTATTTTACATATGTATTTCTTGATAATAATTTTATACATTTCTTAATAATAATTTTGTGATATACCTTTTTTTAATAACTTATATATAATATTTTATTCTAATTGAATAACCTAACAAATATAAATTGAAAATGATAATGGGTTGAATGTTGAAATTTAGTTTGTTAATAATTTTTATTTATACACTATCTAAAATTAATTTTTCTAATAACAATTTTGTTGTTGGCAGAAATAGTAATATAAAAATATCAATGTCTGGCAAAGTGCAAAATACAAGGCTAATATTTGGTCCTAATTGAATTATCTAATAAATATAAATTGAAAATTATGCTGAATTGAAGGTTCAAATTTTGTTTGTTAATAGTGTGTTATTTTACATTAATCTAAGTTAATTCTTCTCATAACAATTTTTTTGTTGGGTAGTGACACAAAGATATCAATATCAGTGTCTGGTGCAAGTGCAAAAGATTGAAGGTTATGGAAAATAAAAATGGATGAGAAAGGGATGGAGGCTGACAGGCCGAGCAGTTTGAGAAGAATCGGACAGGAAACAATCAAGAAGCTGCCTGTCAGGTAACCGATTGGATACATTGCCATTCCAATAGCTGCTAGTACACAGAATCCAGTCAAAAATGTCAATGGTTCACACTCGAAAATCCCGTAGGCTAAGGAAAATAAAAGCAGATGAGGATGAAATGGGAATGGACAGGCTGAGTAATTTGCCGGAGCCCATAATAGGTCGAATTCTTTCACTGATGGACGCTCGAGAAGCTGTCCAAACATCCATTTTATCAAAGAAGTGGAAGTTTCAGTGGGCACATGCTCCATCCTACACATTCAACAATTCATCATCCGAAGAGTTTGTTGCGAATCTGTTAAATAATCGCAAGCTCCACAATCTTAGCAGGCCATCATTTGGTGTAAATGGAAGCACATTGCTTCCTCTTATACGAAATGTCTTCTGTCCTTACGTGATCTGCTGTCAGAAGGAGGAGCTGGATGATCGGAGAAAAATAGTTGAAACCAATGGTCATATGCTGGTCGACAGAATCAGCAGCCTGCCAAATAATTTGATCGAGCATATAATGAGATTGATGGACATAAAGTCTGTGCTTCAAACATCAATACTGTCGAAAAGGTGGAGCAATATGTGGACTTCCGTCCACAGCGTGAATTTCCATCGGTCGAGCTTCCGGACACAGGCTGAGTTCAAAATATTCGGGAATAAAGTATTGGAACGTTGCAGGTCGTTCCAAAAACTGAAGCTCATCTGTGGAGACAAGAGAGGGATGGTGAAATTTGCGGAGACAATTTTAACAGATTCTAAACTTGAATGGGTAGAAGAACTTGAGACGGACATGTTGGGCGAGATCCATAGATCATACGCAAATCGAACAGATTGGCCTCCAGGAGAATGTTACTTCAACCATGTTCTGCTGTTGCATCAGCTTATAGCGTTTGAAAATCTGTCCACTTTGAAACTTTCATCGACTACTGTACCTGATAGCATCGGAACAATGTTCGAAAGTCCTCTGGAGCATTTGATATTAGAAAACTGCGTTCTGAAGGGAGTGAGTGGCGGCACAAGCTTCAGCATTTATGCTCCGAAGTTGGTTAGATTGACAGTTTCATATTTCCAAGGATGTTAACAGCTGAAGATAATAGCTCGTAAGCTGAAGTTGTTGGATTGGAGTGGAGAGAGGCCTTGTGAGCTTATTTTCGAACGTGCTTATGGGATTGATGACGTGAACATTCGAATCTCGCCATCGCCTGATACTGAAATGACTGAGACATGGTTAGGGAAAGTGAGACAAATGGGTGAAAGATGCTCCATTTTTTATCCCAGGTGCATTAACTTATCACTGGAAGTTTCCAAGGTATCAATCAAGTACTTTAACATTGTTTTTTTTTTTTTTTTCATTAATAAAATCTATGCAGGGGAATTTGTGATTTAATTTTGTTTTTTCTTCTCAGGGGAATTTTATGTTTTGTTATAGCTATGGTGATGCTGAAACTAAAGTGGTTGAGTTTGACAAGGTATGACAGAGTAGAGGCTAGAGGTGTTTGTTTTTCAAATATGGGCATTGAGATGTAATATGATTGCTATATTTTGCAGGACAAGAGTGAAAGCAGGCTGCTTTCTAGTTATCCTATGCATGACCGGTTCGACTGTGATTTGTTTGGCATCATATTAGATAAAATGTTCAGAGCAAAGAAGGATACCACCAGAGAGATAGAGATTGATAGACTGAGCTGTTTACCGGATGAGTTAATCATTCATATATTCTCCTTCATGGATATAAAATCGGTTATCCAGACTAGTGTATTGTCCAAGAAATGGAAGTACCGTTGGACTCGCAACCACAGTCTGAATATGGAGTGCAAAAGCAACACAATTACTGATTTCAGTAATGCTGTTATTAGACAGCTCTTGCCTAAACAAGAATGTCTGAATCTGAGAAGGCTGAGGCTACATGTGAAGTCGAAGAGAGTAAAATGCCAGCCGCTGATTCAAAGTCTTTCCAGCTATGCTGTACCAAAAGGAATTGAAGAGCTGGAAACTAATATGATCAGTCTGGTTCCATGGTTTAAATGTCAAACTCTAACCACTCTCAAACTCTGCTCATGCTCTCCGTACATACCAGACTTATCTATCTTGCCATCACTGAGGAGTTTAGAACTCAATCACATTAGACTGCACAGTTGTGCCTTCTTCTCGAGATGTCTGAACCTGGAGATGCTCAAGATAGCAGACTGTGAGGTGGTGAGATCACCAAATGCTTTGATCATGCGAGCGCCACAATTGCTGAAACTGATCATTTCGAATTTCAAGTGTGTTGAAACAACTTCAAATGATAGGTACGTTAGACTCGCTCCTCCTCTCAGTGCCAGGATAATACTACAAGCGCCAAGACTCGAAACATTGGAGTTCAAAGAAGTGCGAAATCTAATAAGTTGGAGTACGCATGACTGTCCGAGACTGCAAAAGGTGGATATTCAGGTGACCCCGCCTAGGAGGATTGATAGCATAGATACACTTGTGTCTCTGCTCCAACATGGCAAATCTTTTCGACTAGTTCTCAACTTCCCCAAGGTACGTTCGTTGTCTAATTAGAAATCTGGAATGTACAGCTTTATTGACTCTAATTTTTCTCAGGAGCGATTTGTTTTACATGGCAACAGTACAAGTCAAGAATTCAAAATTCTAATCTTGAACAAGGTACGTGTACACAACAATGTCTAAATAGTATTTGGTGAAGCCATGTTGAGTATTTGTTCTGTTGGGACATTGCAGGAGACTGGAGAGGAACAATTGGTTGGTTTCGGAAGTCTGCATGGAAATAATAATATAACTTATTAGGTTGGATTCAAGAAATGTTGTTTCTGCACAAGCACAACACATTTGGGTTGATTTGCTCTTTGTTTGATAGAACCACCTGTTTTTATTTGGTTATGTACGTAATCATGTAACTTTGTTGATACTGCACTGTTAGTTGTTAAAGTGTTGTTGGCTGTGGTTTCAACACCACCTTTTTCTGCTGCCAAACAAACAACCCCTGAAGCTCTACATATGTTAGAAAAGGTGTTTGATTATACACTAGAGGCTTTATTAGCTTCATTACATACTATTTTTCACATAATTATAACAGCAAATTTAAGTTAGAAAAGGTGCTTTAGCTCATCACTTCACCACCGTCTCTCAACCCCATTTTCTCATTCTCCTCCTTATCAGATTTGTTATTTGAATTTTCAATTTGTGATCTTAAATTTTATACCCAATTAAATTTTTATCTTCATTTCCTTGTATCACATTATTATTATTATTTTTTTATTTTTACAATTCACGAGAATTCAACCCTAGCCCTAAATAGTTATTTTAATTTTCAATTTAATTTAACTTAATTTCAATTTTTTAAATGATATTTTTCTTTAAATTTAATCAATAAGTGTAGTTGTATTTTTTAAATTATTTTATTTTCAAATAAAGAATTTAAAATAATTATAATTTAATTATTAGAATTATCTTATTTTAAATTTAATCTCTAAGATAATTTTATTTAATTCATATTTATTCTGTTATATGACAGTTGATTAGTAAATTCCATTAATTAATTTGGTTTTCATTTCATTAATCCTAACCTACTATTTTATTTTGCAATGCAAGTTACCTAAGTAAGAAAAGAGATTTTGACTACATTTAAAGGAGAACAACCCAACTTCTTGCGGTCATGGAGAAAAATTGCAACCGGCACAATCTATTGCATCCAGCTAGACTATTAGCTTCCTTCTTGTGGTTAGGAGTGTGCAAAAAGTCCGAACCCGAAAACTTAGACCAACCCGACTTTGACCCAAAAAAAATCGGGTTCGGTCCGGTCAGTTAAATGTAAGAGTTTTGGATTTCGGTTTTTAGCGTCATCATTTTCAGCCAATTAACAAAGGAAACACAAAATCCGGACCGACCCACCTTTATCCGAAAAATAATCGTATTCGGTCCGGTTTAAAACAATTTAAGATTTCGGGTTCGGGTTTTTCGGGTCGGTCTGGGTTTGACCCGGACCTAACCCATGCACACCTCTACTTGTGACGACACCAAATCGTGGATCGAATGTAAGCCATACTCCCTCCATAAATTTGCATTGAGGTGGTCCAATTCTTTATTCACAAATATTTTGAAATCAGCCTCTGTTCGAAAGCTCGACCGATAGAAATTCAACTTGTGGATGTAAGTTCACATATCCTCCACCTTTTCAACAATACTGATGTTTGAACCGCAGACTCTATTTCCATCCGTGAGTGGATATGCTCGATCAAATTATTTGGCAAGCTGCTGATTTTGTCGACCAGCATATGACCATTCATGTAAACTAATTTTCTCGGACCATCTAACTCCTCCTTCTAACAGCATATTGCGTAAGGACTTAAGATATTCGTATGAGATGAGAGGTAGCAATGTGATTCCATTTACACAGAATGATGGCCTGCTAAGGTTGTGGAGCTTGCGATTATTCAACAAGTTCACAGCAAACTCAGCCGATGAATCGTTGAATGTGGAGAATGGAGTATGTGTCCATTAAAATTTTCATTTAAAGTTAATTTTACTTTATATTTTAACTAATTTTTATAGAGAGAATGAGTGTGACGGTATATTAATACAAAAATGTTCATATATATATATATAATTTGTCATCGTTCAGGGGTGTGAGTGCAATTATTTCTCTCTTTCCCACTCTCTATATATAAAGACCAGCCATAATTATAGAATAATACTAGTAGAGCACATCTTTCATATCGAGTTAGGGAAAGAAAAAAAGAAAAAATAACTTTCTAAATTCAGATTTTAAATTCACCTTAAAATATAGAGTGCTAAAAATAGAAGACAACACTAGCAGGATCCACTTATGGATGAGTGTTGTTGTTCAATATTGGAGTGGAAGAGTGAGAATTGATGCCTGTATGGGAGTAACCGCGACAGATATCATCTTTAATGAATAGTTTCGTAGAGTAAAAATAAAAAATTTGATAATTCACGGGGTGAAAGATTCTGATAATAAGAAGTTGAGTTTCATCGAGTGAAGCGTGAGTGTTAGAGGGCAGCGACAAATTTAGAAAGAAAGACAGATTTAGAAAGAAATAATTTTTACGAGCTTTAGGATTACGTTTAGATTTTTTTTTTTTCAATGAGTGCAACATTAACACCTACCGACATTTTATATGTACATTCTTCTTTTCTTTTTAAAAAAAAATACTAAATAATTCTCTCGTATTTATTATATATATATAATCTTTATTTTTATTTTTAAGAACTTTGAGATGAAAAAGATTGATATAGAATATTTATATTTTGATAAGTATTAATAAAAAAAGTTATAAATGAAATGTCCAATACGGATAGTTGCATAAAAAAAAATAGTGCTAATATATATTTATTATATTTTTTTATAAAAATTAGATTAATTAACTAAAGAATATATTATTAAAATAATAAGGATAATTATATTAAAATTCATACCATATTTAACTTGTTTTTATTTATTCAGTATTAATATATATTATAATTTTAAAAAATAGATTAATTAACTAAAAAATATATTACTTTCATTTTAAATATTGGAATAATATATATTTAGAAAAATATTATAATTACTTATTTATTGAGAAAAAATTGTGAATTTTTGGTTACCAACGGCCATTATTGTTTGTTTTCTTGTCTTATACGTAACATTATTGATTGCTTACATTACATGCACCATATCCATAATTACCACTACACCATAATTGTTTTGTTTGTTTTACTTTTCAGAATTCAAAGAATTGGGATGACACTTGGACTGGTCGACCCAGTTCTCTTCTCTTTTACATTACTCAGCCATCATTTAGGATTGAGATTGACCTCTTTTGTTTTTATCAGTCTAATTATAGAGATTATGCATATGTCCATAAAGAGTATGGTTGCTAAAACTGTCGACATCTCTTTATTTACGAACTAATCTCATGTCACCTCTTGTATTTCCTTCAACTTCGTTTATTATAGCATATTTTGTATCCACAAATTCTATGATAAGGGTACATATTGTAATTTAAATTAGTTAGAGTTTGTTATGAGAAAATGCATTGGATATGATATTTTTCCTCCCAAAGCAATGTTTCTTGGTAAACCTCTCTACTATACAATTCAATCATACACGCCAACTCACATCCCACAATCTTAACCAAATCAGAATAAAACCCAACAAATTGAAAAGATTCTCTCATCTCTCTTTTTCTCCATCTCAGAACTCAAAATCCAAGAATTCTGGGAAAACCATTAAAGAATGTACACATCATATCTCTTGGAAACACATAATTCAAATTGGGGTCTTTGGTCAGAGTCTTAGTTCAATGCACATTACAATAAAATGTCAAAAAACCCAATTCTGACAAAACCTCTTTAGTATCAAATGGCCAAGTTGGTGCCCATTTTGATTTGGTAGATCAAATGATACAATGTATCTATATATGTATTAGTTTCTCTTTTTCCAATACATACAATATTATTAATAGTAATGGTGAGATTGGACACCTTGACTTCAATTTGTGAGGGTGATATTGAAGAGAGGTTCACATCTATCAAACTCATTGCTTATGTACTTGATTTGATATATTGAGTTAAATCAATTTGGAATCTAGTTTTATATGGGAAGTATTTTAATTGGGTAAGTTTTATATGAATACTACTATTTTATTTTATATAGTGAAGTGATAAGGGATATTCAACAATTATAGTTGAAATGAGTGGAGGACAAAATTAATAAAATTCTTGGTGCGATAATGTCCACCTACAATGGTGGGATATAACAAGTGTAAATAATAATTGCTATTAGAAAACAATTTACTTAAATTTATTTTTCAAGGCAGTTTAATATATATAATATATAGGTTAATTTTAAAAACAACTACAAGTTTTGTTAAATTCTTAAAAAAAAAAAAAAAAAAAAAAACACCTCAGTTTAAATTTATTCCACTTTACCACTTTTTTCACATTTAGATGAATAGTAACCCTATATCAACCAACCTAAAAAGAAGTAGTAAAATGGAAAAAATTTAAATTAGTGTGTGTTTTTTTTTAAAAAAAAAATTTAGCAAACTTGCAGTGGCTTTTTTGGATTAACTCTAATATACATATATAGTTAGTTGGTTTGATAAATATTTTTTTTTGTGAGGATGACAATTAAAATAGTGGAAAAAAATAGAAATATTACAAATATATTTTTAAATATAAAAATAAGTTGATATAAATGACTTTTGGATTAATATAAAAACTCATATAATTATTAACTATCATATTTTTAATTATATATATAATTAAAATTTTATTTTATATAATTTTATATTATATCTATAGTAATTTAATTTAATATTATAATAATTTTATTTATATTTAATATTAAATTTATATTTATATTATTTAATTATAAAAAAAATATTTTATATAACAGATTGATTTTAGGATTAAAATTTCTGTAACTTATTTATATAATTGTTATTTTAAAAATATTTTAAATAATTTTAAATGAAACACTAATTAAAATATTTTGAAATAAAATCATATATAAAAAAATAATTTTTAAAACTTCAATATTAAGTTATATATTTAAATGTTATAAATTTTTTAAATACTGTTTATTATAACTATTCTAATATTACTCCACCATATTTACCCACCATGTGATTGGAATAAAATGAAAAAAAAAAACAATTTATAAAAAAATATATTTATAATGAGAGGTTGATGTAGTCGCACTTTACAACTAGAATTAGTGATGTTAAGTTTTTACAACCCTAATAAAATAAAAATAATAATGAGGAGGAAAGTAGGGTAGGTGTATAATATAAGGTAAGGTTATGAATAATAATTAAAGATGATATGATATGATATTGATTCATTGGTTGAAACGCACAAAACGACAAGACTAATTAGAGTTAATAATAATGATTAAAACACGTAGTTTTATTAATTTAATTAACAGCGTATCAACTCTGTATATATCGGGATCTGTCCTCCGATTCTGTCTGATTCCAAATCCAATCCACTCATTATAATATACTCACAATTATTTATCAGTATTAACCTAATTAATTATATAAAATTTACAAAATAAATTTTCATTCGAATTTTTATTAATCAATTAATATTTTTATTAAAAAATGGGTGTGGGTCCCGCAAAATGAAGAATAAAAACTTAAAAGGGGCGACGAGGAGAAGAGGTGTAGCAACGCTTTCTTGGTTTCGTGTTTATAAATTTCATTAACGGAACAGTGGAGTGTGATTTATCAGGTCAGGTCAGGTCAGGTCAGATCAGATCAGGTGAGCAGTAGCGAGAAATGAGAAGAGAATGGGAAAGTGTTTCGGAATGGTGAGCATGGTGGTGCTAGCAGCGGTGGCGGCCACAATGGTGGTTCTGCCACTTGTACTGCCGCCGTTGCCTCCGCCGCCCTTCTTGCTTCTTTTCTTCCCTGTAGGTATCATGGCTGCTCTCATGTTCCTTGCTTTCTCTCCCGCCGAAGCCCCGGAAAATCTCCTCATCTCATGATACAATACAACACATTCCAGGGCATTTTTGTCATTTCAGTACTATTACTCCTGACGTGTAGGAAAAGGATTAATCCAATAGTATATAATATTAATTATAATTTCATATTTACTGTTCTTCTTCTTCCAATCTCTTACATTACCATTCAATTGATTTTTGAAAACAAACTTGTGTAATGAACACATACATTATCTCGTCTCGTCTCAATAAGATTTTCTAATCTAACAAATATGCTTGCCTGTCCGTCTCTACAATATAATATAGTATGATGCGTGTTTCCTTAATAGGCTCTACCTGTGCCCCAATTCTTATCTGGAGCCCATTCATTGTAGGACACCGGGAACATTTTTTAATCCAGTAACTAAACAAAACAAAACATTTTCATTAAGAATAACTGAGGGCAATATTTTCACTTCCCCCGAGACTCCAGGAGAAGGGACTGGTAGAAGAAAATTCTCTATCACATTTCATTGTTGATGATGTCTCTCATCATTTGTATTGGGATGAGCCCTTCTGTCCGGATTGCATCTTTGCTTGGATCTGGACTTACGAACAATAGTGTTGGTAGACCCCGAACCTGAAACCCAAACCCAAACCCAACCCAAACAACTTAACTTCAACAGTCTTACATAACTTGAATGAAAAGACATTTAAGAATAACTTACCTGCATGTCACGTGCAAATTCATATTCCTCGTCTGTATCAACCTTCACTATCATTGCATTGTTTTCATATTCCACTGCAAGCTGTGATTGGAAACAAACACATCGCAAGAATATCAAGCACTATGCTGCAGTTACATATTGCTGGTGCTTTCTTATACAACTGCTCATTCATCTATGGTGGATCAATCTTAACTCAATGCAAAATTAATTTGCAGTTTAGAAACAAAAGTTTATGATTGCTTCTAGGAGACAAAACAGAATGAAAAATATACTGATACGGTGAGAATGAACAAGTGCAACTAATTAAATATAGGTTCATTTCTTCAATGAATCCTGTTATTTGTAAATTGAACTGTCTTCCCAAAAATTATCAGAAACTTATGTTATCTCTCAAATGTAAATATGAAATAAGAAAATCAAATTACTCAAGCATCCAAAGCTCATATGAACTACTCTGAGCCAAAGATATTTATAAACAAAACCTACGA
The DNA here is from genome assembly GCA_031304145.1 of Cardiospermum halicacabum. Classification (NCBI taxonomy): domain Eukaryota; kingdom Viridiplantae; phylum Streptophyta; class Magnoliopsida; order Sapindales; family Sapindaceae; genus Cardiospermum; species Cardiospermum halicacabum. Next base: position 8,545 of record JARJHC010000094.1, on the reverse strand, counting down.
CAATTTGTGTCCAACAAATATTTAGAAATCAGAGACACCAATAAAACAAAGAGACACATATGCACATTTTGCTTCCAGATTACTAAACATGTAAATCGATGCACATCTGAATACTTCTATGTTTTTTCATGTCTATATTTAAAATCTTAACGTTCCAATTGCTGCTGTTTATATGAGATGTGTAAGCAACAAGTGTCAATTTTTAGTTTCTACAGTAATCCTAGATCCTCCCTTAACTGTATCAAGACAAAAATTACTTATTGAAATACAATTTTAGCAGATTTTCAGCTATCATGTTCTTCAATGGAAACAAGACAAACCATACAACGAAGTCTTTCACATTGACAACACATCATCAACAGGTCTTAAATCCAAGTGTGTAGACAACAAACAAACAATGCAGGAAAGAACCATATTCTATTAAAATTGTAGCAAAACATACCATTTCCAGCTCCTGAGCCATCAAGATACAAGGTCCACACCATGTTGCATAGAAATCAATAATGAGTGGTACATTTCTCTCCCCTCTTACTAGCTCCTGGATCTCCTCAGCTGTTTTCTTTTGCTGTCCACATAAAAAAACCAAATTCTATCATCAAGCTTCCAACTTTATGCAAAACCCCAGTTGAATTTTCTCCTCAATAAAACTTTAGACTTACTAAAACCCTATCCATTAAACCACATTATAGTTAAATAAACTGAACCTAACTAACATACTAGCTTGATTCACATCTTATCAGGTATAATCTAGCTAGTAAAAAGAAATCATAAAAATGGATGCGAATTCAGAATTGATAAGAAACCCGATTGAGAGAGCATACCACAAGATAGTCTTCTCTGACATATTTGCCATTAGGGGGTCTGCAGAGCAACCTTTTATCTCTGGTTGGTGTTGAGAACCAAAGGGGTCTGTTTTGAATGGTTTTTGAAGGAAAAGAGAATATTTGACTGTGTGGTTGATGGGTTCTAATGGAAGAAGAAGATGATGAAGAGAAAGGCAGTGAAACGCAGTGCCCTGATGCATTAAAAGAAGAGATTTGGATGAGAGACATTTTTACGCTGAGAATTGGGGGTTTGGGGTTTTAGAAGGGTCTACTGTGTAGAAATTCGTTGCAGATAAATTTCGGGTCTGTTTGGTTGTGGGCAATATGACGTTGTTCGTCAAGTGACTATTTAGGAGGAATCCACCTCACGGGAATAAGATTTGGAATAGGGATATTCTCAATTTTATGGAGGTACCACATTATTTTAGATAATTACAAATTCTAACTAAATTACTTATTTATAAGCATTAAAATTGTTAAGTAGACAAAGAAGACGGAGCAGCAAATAGTTAACTTACTTCAAAAGAATTAAGTAATGATTTTATTATATTTATGATTTATTTATAGGTCATGAATAAAATATGGATAATTATTAAATTATCAAATTGAAGATCTATGTGTCGTGCAGAGTGTGATTATAAGCGGTTAGAACCACAATTTATAATTTTTTAAATTATAATTGTCATGTTAAAAATTAAAAAATGGACCGTGGAAAAAGAAATAATTTATTTGAAATTCAAGGTTAATAACAGTCATGATCAATCATTCAATCGAGAGAAATTTTATATTATGAACTTGTGAACTAATTTTTCAAAAGTTTTAAGTTTAATTTTTCTTAGTTGATTTAAGTTTAATTTTTCTTAGAAATCAACTAAATTGTTCGAGGATCAGATCTATTTAATATATTATATAAATTTTATTGAACTTTTGAAAATCATGGGTGCAGTAGAACTTATAAAATATATATTTTGTTCGATTTACTTTAATATATCATCCTCTAACTTGAGCGATCCATGCAACATTAACCTCATATATTACTGATGGCTTAATAATTGTTCGAAAAATATCACATGAATTTTGAATTTGCTCGATCATATTTCTCATTCAGATAGATTGGCAATTGGTTTAATGCAATATAATATTCTTAGTATGATTGGAAGATATAGCAACTAGCATTTACTTTATAGATTTCAATGAGATTGTTATACCACTATATATAAAAATATGACCTGTTTGAGAACGTGTCTTATATGGATTCGAAAGGCATCTAACATCAATATACCTAATTAAACTTGAAGGATTATCATAATTTGAATAAAGTAATCTCCAATTAATATTTTTGTAAAGATATAAAAATATATTGAATATCATTCTAATGTCTTCAATTCGAGGAGGAACTATATTTAGCTAAAAAATATTGCAAAAGAAACATCAGGTCTATTGCATTGGGTAGATATAAAAGAGTGTTAATTACACTTAAAGAAATAGTTTCATCATTCTCTTCGAATCTAAGATCCTTTCGGAGAATAAACAACCATTGTAGTACTAAATGGATGGACTTTATCAAAATAGAAATGTTTCAAGCCTTCTCATAAACCAAACTCCCGCATATCTATATTACATTTCTAAATCAAGAAAATGATCGGTCCTCCCAGTGCATTTCATTTAAAATTCTCTTTTCAAATATTCAGTAAGCTTTGGATCTTATTATGAGTCCCAATAAATTTATATCATCAACATAAATTACTACAATTGTAAAATTATATTCCAAATTTTTAATGCACACGCATGAGCATATGATATCATTAACATATCATTCATGAATCAAATACTGACTTAAAAAGCTATACCACATTTTTCGAGAATGTTTTAACCCATATAACCATCATTATAAATTCATCAAGTATAATTTATGAGCTTTATTCATTTAACCAAGTCTTAATCCTTTGGAATTTTCTTGAAAATATTGGTACCAAGTGTGCCGTATAAATATACAGCTACCACATCTATTAAATACATTTTGAGATTTATCTTTTTGGCTAAACTAATAAAAAGTCGTAAAATAATCATATTCATCACAAGAGAATACGTTTCGTCAAAATACCTTTGTAAGAGTCCCTAAACAACTAATCATGCTTTTATATCTCATAATTTAATTTCTCTTGACATGATTTTTTACGGATAAATCTAAGATATGAAACCTCAATTTTTTGCATGATGAAAATGAAAAAGTAATGAAATGCATGACCTTATTGTGGTAATTGCTGTGATTTGCTATCAACCTGGGATTTACATTATTGTGGTTGATTAGTGGTTATTGTGAGATATCCTATATTATATGGATATGTTGGTGACGATGAGCACATAACATGAGAGGGGGAGGGTGGACACTATCTCATTGGATGCGAGTCCCTCAACCTGCGCAGGACATCGATGATGTTATATTTTATTGTATTGATAGCATCGAAACTTATGATCTTGATATGGTAACTTGATTTGATGTTAGTATTTTATTGATTTGATAAATTTGGATTTGAAACAAGTTGTTCAATTATTTGATTAATTTGGAAATTATTTTGGACATGATCATTGATTATTATTCTATTTATAAAACTATTTGAATAAACTAAATTTTACAGATTTATTTTCTGAATATTTGATCAACTTATAAATAGGAGATTGGAATTTACCTTATGAATAACTCACATCTATTCAATTTAATATTTTTAGGTGATACTTATAACGTATTCAATTTAATATTTTTTAATATTTTTAGGTGATACTCATAACGTTTCAAGATGTCACGTTTGAAAGGTGTTTTGATTTTTGTAGAAATTTTAGTTATTTGAGTTGTGTAGATTTACACTGATATAATTTCGAAATTATGTTGTTTGTATATAACGCTGGAAGTTGAATTTATAATAATAATGTACTATTTATTCTTTTATTTGGATTTTGACTGTCGAGATGACTTTTATTTAACTTTTGACGTGGTGTAATCTCAAAAAACGTTCTTCTTTGAATTTTAAAAAAGTTGGAGCTCTATAAGTTGTGACAAGTATTAGTTAACCAAATAGAAGTTACACCGATGATAGAGTAAAAGAAAAACATTATACATTCTATTTCAGTAATAGAAATTACAATTATGAGGTAGGGTTAGAGTTATTTCACCTACCATTTTCATTATCATATATCTACTTACCCTACATTAAGAAGTTAAACCTCCCCTTAAACCCCTCTCTTTAAACTTAGAGTTCAATAATCAGTGTCATGATCATCATGATCAAATAAAAAATACACATGACAACAACAATAATAATATAATAATCTAAACATGAAAATACCCACATGCATACATACTGATAATCAATTCCTTCCAATCCTTAAGGAAGAATCAACAGGTTTACCAGAAGCAAAAAGCTTAGCAATCTCCAACTGAGTATTGGCAATGATCTCAGTTCTCTTAAGATCCAATTCACCTCTTTTGGCCTCAGCTTCAACTCTCATCTTCTCAATCTCTCTCATTGTATCCATCCTTGCTTGCTCAGACCTCACCATCACCTCTGCAAGCCACCTGATGCTCTCTGCTATCTCATAATCATCTCTTTTCCTTCTCTTCATCATCTGCTTCTTATTATTATTGTTATTCCTTATCAGTTTCTCCTTCTCATGGCTATACATTGCTGGTGTACTACTGTCTGTTTCCATCTCCTTCTTGTCTGATACCTTTGTTCCTCCTCCTCCTTCTCCTTCCTGTCCCATGTGTATCTAACAATCAAATTCATGCAATTCATTATAGATCACATTCCTATACTCCATCAAACAATCAATCATGTACATTTTGCTCTATATATGAATATTTGAATGGTGAAGCAAACTATGTTGCCTTGCAAAATATAATATTTCATATTAGAAGAATTATTGACAGAGCTTTACGTTAATGAGACATAGGATAGGACTAGAATAGTAATCAAAATTCAGAGTCTGTAGACCATCTTTGTACTATATCAAAGCCATCCTTTTCTTCTTCAACTTTTTTTTTTTTTTTAATCCACATTGATGACATTCACACTATTTTTTGAAAAGTAAATGATGAAAATGACCTCACATAAAAAAAAGTTCATCAATCAACACAATACAACAATAATACCTTGGGCCCATTGGAGCCATGTGAATTCTGAGCCACCGCGGGCGGAGGAGGAGGTTGGACAACGACAACAGGAGGAGAAGGGTCCATCAACAGGAGACCAGCAGGATTGGTCTGCTGTTGCTGATGAGGATGAGCGACCACCATTGTTGAATAATGATGTGGCTGTACGGAAGAAGCAGAAGAATGGGTCCCACGGAGCAAGAGATCAAGACGAGGATACAGAAGCCAAGAAGATCCATCTCCACCATTCGCCGACTCCGATCGGTACCTCTTCTTCATAGACTCGATCTTATTCTTACACTGCGTCTGCGTCTTGGGCGACTTCGTATTGTTAGCACGTGACGACACGTGTCTCGCCACGTCTTCCCAGTCATGACCTTTGAGTTTCGCTCTGTTTCTCAGCACCCATTTCGACTCATACGCTTCCAATAGACTCGACACCGCTCCTTCACTCCACTCGTCTCGCTTCAATCTGTCATTAATCGTCGCCGCTGTCACTGCAATCGCTTTCTTCGAAGACTGAGGCTGTTGTGGAGGAGGGATTTCAGGTATGTTAATATTTTCACTATCCATCTCTCCTCCTCTTCATGATATTTTTATTAATTTTTTTTTTATTTTTTTTTTTTTAAATTAGATAATTTTAAACTGTGAGGTTATTAAGCAGTTAACATATATTGAATGTGTGTAGTAGAGAGGCAGGAGGAGGGTATGGAGTTGAAGTGAGTGAAGAAATGGAGAGGAATGGTAATGGATGAATAAGATGGAGAAGAGAACCACTAGCATTACATTAGAAAGATGGTGGAAAGAAAAGGAAAAAAGTTGAGATTAGTGGCCAACCAAAGTTCGTGAGATAGAGAGAGACACAATCTATTCTACTCTTAAGCTACTAGGGTAATATTGTAATAAACCATCAAGAATACAATGAATGTGTAATTTTCTAAAGAGAGTAACATAGGCAAAAATAATAAAAGTTGCAATGGTGATGTGAAAGTGGGCATAGGCATTTAGACCAATTGAGAGTTAGTGGACAACCAAAAGGAGATTGTCAAATTAGTAAATGATAATATAGCAACCCATTTTCCATTTTTACACTAACTTTGATACCAAGAACATGTATAGTGTACATATATGTTATTCTTTATTAGTATAGAGTTGGTAGCGTGTGTTTATACATTTTTGGCTGTTAGCGTTAAAATGAAGCCAACCAAGAAATCCATGATGGTGGTGGTGGGAGGAGGTGGAGGTGGTGGTGATGGTGGAGGAAGGAGGTGGTGGTGGGTCAGTCACATGGGTCTGTCACCCACTCTAAATATTATCACATCAAAGAAAAACAATTTCAATTTTCACTTTTGAAAGCTTTATGTGCTTTGCGTTGCTTTGCCTTTTTGAAAAACTTTGGAGGATCCATCACCACTAGAATTGGCTTTTCCATTTGACCCTATATTTCAATTTGGCATCTCATTGTTTTGATAATATTCTTCTTCTTAGCAATAGCAATAGGCCAAGCCAATCACACTCATTCATTTTTTGTTGTTTAATGTTTAATAAAGTATTTGTGGATGGAGGAGGTAGGGTCCCCTCCATTTATTTGTGGTTAATTTAATTAACCTTTTAATTGGAATTTGGATATGATTATGATATGAATGTCATGGCTTCAAAATTCCATATTGAAACAAGGTATTTGTGTTGAGTGTCTATGTATGTATATGACCACATGAATAAAGAAGGAAAATTAGGTGTTGGTTTGTCAAAGATGAGATGAGATACATGAAGAAGACTTTGGAACAGCAGCATATGCTTTGCCACTTGAATTGAATTGAATGTTCTTTATTCCTCAATACACAGAATTAGATTCTGACTTTTTAAAATAATATTATATAATAATAAAGAATTAAAAAAGAAAAATATAACCGCTAGAAGGAGGGCTTGAACCTCCGACCTTGTGGTTAACAGCCACACGCTCTAACCAACTGAGCTATTCCAGCTTGTTGACACAAGCATTATTAAATATAAGTTTCATTCGTTCACACTTTTCCTCACTTGATGATGTTCCCACACTTAAGCAAATCGCAATCAAGATAATTATAATAATTATTATCATTATGTTAAATGATTGAAGATCATTTAAAAAAAAAATCACTAATTCTTAATCTATATATATGTCGGAACTCCCAAGCGGACCCACGAAGTTGACGTGACATGCTTGAAAGTTTAGCTTTAGGTAGAAAATGAGTTAAAATGAGAGTTTTTTAATTTTGGTTACCATTTTGTATCTCTCTTATTAATTGTGATTTTTTTCTCCTTTCATCCTCTTTTATTAATTGCAATTCTTTCCCTCCCTCTTTTTTTAAAACTATATTTATCAATTTTATGGTTTAATGTGCCTCTTTATCTCTCCCATTCAACGTGACCCTTTGATTCCATATTCTCTTAATTGAGTGCAATTAGATTTTATGACAAAAATTAAACTAGAAAATATTCCATTGAAGAGTCAATTTTCTATAAATTCTTCACCACATGAATCACCACCACAATTCCTTCTTCTCTCTCAATCTCCTCAAAATGTCGTGTTACTAAATTGCATTTCTCTTTCTCTTACACCCTCTCTTATAAACTAAGACAATCAATCATTAGTTTGCAGTAAGACAATCACGATGATGTGAATAATCACTTTTTGTGCATCTATACTCGGTTTTACATGCAACAACATTTTTGACGAAGACATGAAAACTACACCCTTGGAGATGTGAATTCCTCTTTATATGTACCACTGGATGCGAGTTTTGTTTTGAAATATAAACCTACACTGAAACTCCCACAAATTATTGTAAGTTTTCGTAAGTCTTCATTATTGAAAACGCGAGCCTATCTAAGTTCATTCACCACCCGCTCAGTCGCTAATATCACTTCAAATATTAAGTATTTGTAGTTTTATTTTTCATATTGGCGTATTTATTTCCATGTCTTGTAATTTATGTAATGATTTTATTTATTTCCACATAGTGTAGATTTATGTAATGATTTCTTTATATATATATATATATATATATATATATAGTTTTGTGATATTTCTCATTCTAATGTTTCTACTTTTATAGTGATTTAAATTAAATTACACTACATTATACGAGGTGAAAGATGCTTTTGAGTGCTAATAAAGTCGAGATATAAATGCAATATTTGCATTTTCAAATTTAGTAAATTGTAATAAAAATTTAAATTTCCTATTTTTATATACTTTAATTGTATTAAATAAAATTAAGATTCTATGATACGGTATCATTAACAATTTTGTTAAATCATTTAAATTGACCAATTTTAATAAATTTAAATAAAATTTTAAATAAATTTGTTCATATAATTTAACTTAGATTACATTACTAATTAAATTTGTATCTAATATCTTTAATTAAAACAAAATATATATTCATGATTTAAATTAAACATTTTTCCATTTGCTTCTACAAACTAAAATCCAACTGTTAATTAAATTAGATATAAACATCTTTAATAAATTCCAAATCATTAATATTTAACTTATCAAAATTAAAACGGGAGGATAACATTAATT
>JARJHC010000093.1:62824-77871 GCA_031304145.1 Cardiospermum halicacabum | reverse complement strand
AAAGAAGACGTTACACTCACTTAAAGAGGAACTTTTAGAAGGAAATGCGGGAGGGGAAGGAGAGAGTAAGCCCGGATCAGGAGGCGCGCTAAGCTTACCCACAAGAAAGAACGGAAGGAGGACTCGGGCGAACTAGAAGAGAAAAGGAAGGAAGAGAGCCGGGGGACAGGGCCACAAGCTACTGGTTGAGATTAGATTCTATTCGCATCGAAAGGAAACCTAGTGATTCTCGCAGAGCAGGTAGCCAGCCTGAGGATAATCGCGGTCTTGCAAGCTGTCACGGAAAGATTAGAAGCTCAAAGAAGAGAAATGCTATTGCTGAAGACTTTCTTAAAATGTTGAATAGAAAAAAAGTAAGAAAGATAAGGTCTTTCACTCCCATCCTCGGACTATCGGTCGAGTACTACTTCCTAGCCTACAAAAGAAGAACTATACGATTCCACAAATCGAGAAAATGAATTCTACCTTTATCAACCGAAAGAAGGCTATTTTTCTGCTAGCTAGTGGCAGAAGACTAGACTCTATCTGAGGCTGGTGCCAAGAGTAGAGCGAAGGCCTTGCACCACCGGGATGAATGGGAAAGCCCGGAGGTGGAAATGATTCTGAATTACTTTGCAAACGATAGACAAACTTTCGATGGTAACTAGTTATTTATGTTTAAGTGATAGATCAAAATCGAAATGCGGTTCTGCAAGGGTGGTAAGACCAGCAGTTGACCCGCTTTCTATGAACTTATCTGATCCAGTGTCATATCCAGTTGACCGGGTCGAACTATCAGAAGTGGAGAAGGCATGAAGAGCACCAAAAAACCCCTTATCAATTCAATTGATTTTGACTTCATTGATCGAAGATGTAAGAGAGGTTAACCAGGTTCGACTACTGTCAGGATATATTTCACGGTGGACAGAATGAGGCTGACGATGAAGCCCAGGAGCTTTCCAGATGAAACTCTGAAGGCGCACTTCTTGGGATTTAACCGGAGCTCGTCTCAACCGGTCAAACACCATTTTAAGAACTCGCGAGGTGATCTTCGCGCGACTTTACCAGAATATCATCTACGTAGTCTTCCATCTCTACATGCATCATGTCATGGAAGATGGCTGTCATAGCCCTACAAGTGGTAGGTTGCCTCGGCATTTTGAAATCCGAACGGCATGACTTGGTAACACCATTGCGTGATGAAGGAGGTCTTTGTTTGTATCGAATGGGAAGGATGGAAGAGGGAAAGAGAGTCAGAGCCCTAAAGTCAAGGCAGTCCTTAGCAGTCGAGCTAGCTACCCTATGTCGAGCTAGCTACCCTATGTCGAGCTGCTACGCACCATCTATCGCCACCACAGTCCAGTATATGATAGTTAGCTAAGCCTTTCTAGCTCAATCTTTCTACACTGTAAAGAAGGAAACAAGGACGTGAACTAATCCAGATTACGAAGAAAAAGAATCTCTCAAAGCAGAATTGGATTACGACACGAGTTTTCAAGAGCTCCTTTTATTTTTAGATAATCTCTCTTTATTCATCAATCGATGCCTACCCTATGGATGGTTTCATAGCTTCTGTCAGGTCAGGAGTGAACGAAGGAAAGGAATTTTCCAAGTCACTGAGTTCGGGAAATTCCTTTGCCAAGGCCTCTTTCTTTTGTGCGCCAAGCCGGTCAATGTATAGAGCCGGCTAAGGGAGTCTTCACTCTAATTCTTAAACTCAAAATGTAACTTACGGCCTTATCTTCTACTGTAAGGGTTCGCGCTGGTACAGAAGACCCATCCTTAAGCTTGATGCTGTCACCCTCTTTCAAGGTTGACGCTTAGCTTAATTGGCTGATGATGGGGAAAAGTCTTCTCCCACAATGTCTGTTGGCAGTGGCAGGTCGGCTTCCGGAGTTTTAGTCTCAAGCTAGGGATCACCAGTTCCTTTATTAGCAGAAGGAAGCTCATCTTCTCTTCATGGAGATGAAATAGCAATCGTTAGAGATAGAGTTTCATATGCTTTACTAGTAATTTGCAGCCTGGAGTCCGCTCTTAGTGGTACTTCTTTTTTCACGCTCTCGAGATGAGCGCTCACTTTATTCATGCTACCGTTGAAGTTAGTGACATATGGGATAGATGTCGGCATTTCAGCTCTTGGAGGACAGAGTAAAGCAAGGAATTGATGCGAGCTGTTAGCATGTTAGCACTTTCCTGTGTGACTGGGACTTCATGCTTAGCAAGTCAGATGCTTCCTAATTATAGGATAGGACCTGTTTTCCACTTAAGCCGCCAATGCTAGTAAGACTTTCATTAGAATCTGATTTTCGGCATCAAAGAGCACGTGGGACTGGTGAGGGAAGGATTGCACATTAGTATTAGTAAGGGAAAACAGCCATGCCATAGCGATACATATGAGTTGCTTGGGGATAAGCGTAAAGGGTGTCATTTATCGAAAATGATTTTCGTCGTAGGTAAGTGAAGAACTACTCATGTTCACACTAAAAGAGCTCAACTCCGGGACTCTCAAAGCAAAGCTTGTAAATAACACTTTTTCGTTCTCAAATTTAGGACTGGTAGCGGGTCCCTTGGATCATGGGCCACAGCTACTTGGGTTTAGACCGCTGAACATCATTTGGATGTGCCGAGGCTATATGGGCTTAGGCCTTTTGATGGTTGTCATTCTCTGGGCTATTTGGATGGACTCAGATCCTTTGCATTCTTTCATAGCCACCTTTGACTCTAATAAAGGAACGAGCGGAATCCTGGTAAAGAAAAGGCGAGATAAGGGCAAGGGCGGCGTGACGATTCTATTCTATCTTATCGGGTCGGGTTAGCCGGGTGCTCTTTTTGTTTTTGACTCGCCTTCTGAAGTAGAAATGTAGTATTATAGTAGTATAAAGTATGGAAAGCGCGGCGTAGGTATCAATTCGTATATGGGAATACGTCTTGTAAACGGGCGTTCTATCTCAAGAAAGGTACCAATGGAAGCAGGCCCTCTATCAACATCTTAGGGCGAGTGCCTTCCAACCCCCTACCATTCACTGAAGACCACGGCATTAGCAGCGCTAAGGTCAGTCTAGAGAAAGAAAGTCCCCAACTACAGATAATATAGGAGAGTCCGGGGCCGAAACCGATTCCAACTCAGTCTGACGCTTTGGGGTGGGAACGCCGCTTGAGATTTAAGATTTTGAACCTCAGTCTATCGAAAGAACGTCAACTGCGAAGTCTAGAGATTGAAAGGAAACGGAATAGTATATTCCAGGCCCCTTGCTTGCCCGAGCTCCTTTCTCTTACGGGTATCGGTCCCGCTTTCCTGAGTCTAGCTCTGAGGGTGCGGGTAAAGCACCGCTTGCCTCTATCTCTTGACTTCGATCTCTTCTTCTATACGTATATGATAGGCAAAATCCAACTCTCTAAAGGCCTATAGGTCTGTGCCTTTGACTTCCTCACCCGATTCCAAATCCTTTCCTCTTTCTCCCTTGTCCGCTGCTCTGCTTTAAGCCAAAACAAGGCCAGACGCAGGCCTAAAACTCAATCTATCTGCTATGGACTATTTGCTAAAGTTCAATCGATCGAAGCCCTTCTTTATATGCGATTCCGCTTCTTACGGCCGGAAGCCACTCCTTCTCTGATACGGCTCGCTCATCTCTTCTCTTCTTAAGAGGTTAGAGGAGGGTCTAGACAAGGTAAGAACGTCACCAAGATGTAGCCTTTCCATATAGGAATTCTTCCCTAGGCAAGGGGTACTTTTATTAACCCAACCTTTGAGCATTTTCAGGGCCTAGCTCACTTTCCTATCCTAGTAGGCCTGATTCTCAACCACCCTTTGGCTCTTTATAAGTCTTCGTTGCTCCTCTGCCTCTCTCAGTCATCATTGATCCTCAGTTCAGGTTTCTACCTCTACACAGTTCGCTAATTGTAACCGAGACTTTTCAATACAACTTTGACTTTCATCCTCGCTTTTCTTCATTTTCGATCCATAAGAAGCTTTTTTTTCTATAAGGGCGGGGAACCGTACTCCGTACCTTGGCTTTGCAGCGTGGGGTACCATATGGTAGCACCTAGCTGTCTCTCAACCATTGACTGTTAGACACCCATCTGATCAGTAATCGTGCAGCCGATTACCTACAGCATGAGAACGGCTTTATGGGATTTCACACTGATAATATCAATGCAGCCTTTACCCTGTCATTACCCAGTAACTCTAGTATACGTAACGAGCTAGAGAACGAGAGAACAGTACGTTTCCAGTTCCTAGACGCCCTTGGCGAACGACAGGAATTGAACCCGCGCGTGGTGGATTCACAATCCACTTTGCTACATCCGCCTTGGTTTTACTACCGCAGTTGTTTGACTTTGTTTACTCTAAAGGGCCATGTTTAGTGTGGTGTACTTTTCCAAACCGGCCTATTAAGCGTAAGCACAGCTAAGCTAATATGCGCCGGAGAAAGCCGAGGTGCCTACAGACCAAAGCATAGTTCCTATCCGATCGGGGAGCCGGTCAGAGCTATCAGTGGCTTCCTCCCTAGCTCTACTGGTAAGGCAGATAAGGAGGCTAGCTGTAATCGCTTGCATGTCGGTCTCTCTTACGTAGCAAGGTTGGTACACAGAACTATCATGCCAGACTAAAGGAAAGGTGCCAATCAATGCAAATGATTGAGAGCATGCCCATTACAGTAGCGTGAAAGCGATACAGTAAGCGGACAAGGCGGTCAAGTGAACACTTTCCGAACACTAACCCAATTGGATGGGAAAGTTAGCATTCACAATAAAGACTAATAACAATGAGTGAAGCAAACTTCTGACCAAAGTAGAGGGGATTTGAGGGATCATCGCCTACTTTCTCATGGACTAGCCCACTTAGCTATTTAGCGATCTCAAACCTTGGAGAGGAGTATAAACCATCTTTTAGGGAATTCAGATGTTAGGGTTCACTCTAAAGCTCAATCATCATTTAGGGTTTTATTCAAGGGGATTTCCCAATGGGCAACTCAGGAACGACTGCCAAAGCCGCTGCTGACCAGAAGCTGCAGAAGATTGATGAGGAAGAGCCCAATCAGGAGAGACAATTCCTCTTCGAATGAGTTTCACATAGTGAGACTCAGGGACTACCGCTAGCGGCAGCAACTGCTGAGGAGAGTAGGTCTGAGACTCATCTGCTAGCACGGATCAGGCCTCTTAGTTAAGCTGACGTAACGGCTTCCGCTAAGATACTCCTAATTTCCGGATAGAAAAGTGAAGTGAAAGATAAAAGTAGCGAGAGGATCTTTCTCCAATAGCCTGCCCCGAATGCCTTATCCGGCCCTCGATATGGCGAGCTGGAATGATCGATGGTGAATACAGTCTCGCAACTTACCCATCAACCTTGCCAATAGGTTATTCGTATTCTTCGTAGAAGGGGTTGGTTAACTGCCTCTATCTATCCCGTGAGTGGAAAGGGGTACTATCAAGAAAGTAATGACTCATGGCTTCGATCTGACCTTCAGGGATCGGGGCTCTCGACTATTAGTGGCTAGTACGGAGTTCACATCCGAAGCTGCATTCGTCCAAGCCTGACCCTACCCTACCATCCGAACTTGTTGAATCAGCAGCTGGAATTGAATGAATCAGTGGTGGGTCTATTCCCGTGACTCGAATTCGCGGATTTCCTGTTTATGTTTACTTGCGCCGGAATGAAAAATCGTTTCCAAGAAAACTTCGTTAGAATTGGATGTGTTAAGCATATAGCTAGCCTTCCTTCTGAGCCAGGATCAAACTCTTCTTTTCCCGTGGACACACGAGCAATCCAACCCGCATGATTGAGCCCTGCAGTGGTAGAACCTAGTGAACCAGACATACGACTGGAAACCTGAATAGCCCTTCTTCTCTTATGAGATTTCGAGGCTAGGGCTAGGAAACTAATGGTAATGGCCCTTTCACCGGCTTCCTAGAAACCAAAAGAGCCAAGCTAAAAAGGAGCTCCTTTTCTCTTACGACTCGAACAGACATATCTCGACAGCCGAGAGGAAGTAGCTATTTGATGAAACACACATCCTTATCGTCCGCATAAGGGCTTATGTGGTGGTTTCACAACTTGATCAGGGGCTGATAAGTGAGAAGGTCTTTCTATCCAGACACTAATCAGGCACTAAAAAAAAGGTGAATGCGATAGCAGTGTGTGCTGAAGCTGCCGTCATGTATTATGTTTTCGGAACTAGGCCGCGGACATTGTGTAGGCAGCGCAATAGTGCTTCTGACTCTACGGAGCCCAATATGCTAGTGCTATGCTAGCTTGCTAGTAGCTTATATAATTAGATAACTATACTGTACTAGCTTACTAGCTCCTGTCTCATTCCGTATCCTACACTCGCCTGCTTGAAAGCGGATTGCTTTCCTTTCCTCTCACTGACTAGCTATACTACAGAAGGAATTGCTTCCCTGGCTTACGACTGGCATTACTACTTTCTAAGAACCGTGCTTTCAACCCTTGGCTCGATTGCTTGACTGGAATCAGAGGAATTCATGGACAGCTACTGTTAAGAAGCATGAACTCTTCATTCGCCTAGGTGTTTTCATAGCGGAAAAGCCTCTATATGGACAGCTCCCACACTAGACCTGAAAGTCGAAAGAAGAAAAGGAATTCTATACGTGATGAAAAAGAGAAGGAAAGTACTTTAAGAGAAGACTTTAGCCGGTACTAGCTTGACAGTAGGAAGAGTCTAAAGGCCTAAGCCCAGCTATTGAATCCACTATTCTTCTTCAAGCGATGCTTCCTTGAGTTGAATCAGCCGAGAGTTCATCCAGAGGGGAGGATCAAGGTAGTGAAGTGAGAAAAAAAAAAGAAAGGTGATTCCTATTATGCCTAGCGAAAGTAAGCCGGGCTGTATCTGAAAGAATTCAAGACCTAAACCAAGGTAATGTCTTCAAGAGGTCTCATTCACCATCAGGCTATTTCAGTAGATCGTTCCACTCTAACTTATGTTAGACTTTCGTTCCACTTTGTTGATCGTTGTAGAAAGAAGGAATGATTGAGGTTGGGTGCCGAGAATCGAGAGATGGGAGGTCACCGAAGCTACCACCATCAGACTAGCACTAGAGAAAGGGTTCTCTCAAGATCCTTAAAAATACAGATTAGGGCATCGGTCGGGTCCAGAACAGGAGACGACGGTTTCCCATGATGAATCCGTTCTATATTTAGAACCATCTTATACCACTTTGGCTGTGGCTTAAGGGAAGGGTATGCTTCAACAGATGAATCCGCGAACCCGGATGCTTTATCCAATCCCGTTCTTCCTGATGAGTCTCTTCTGTCTATGCCCTTTCTTCTTACTTAGAAAGCTGGTTCACTCCATCCATAAAAGTTCGATGCGGAAAACCCTTTCTCTTACGTAAAAACAAGAGTTGGACCCTGAGAGAACTCAGTGCAGAGAATGAATCTAAGTTCGATGGTGATGTATGGAATGCTCGGGCATTGATTGAGAAGGAAAGGACACTTTATGAGGCGCATCCGTTCTATTAGCATTAGCCGCTGATCCCACAATGGAATGGACTCGGCGATGAAATCTCTTTCGTGATCGGAGATAATAGAAAGAAAATAATAAAATATTAAAGGGGTGCCCCTTCTGGGGACGAAAGCGCACTTGATGTTTCAAGAGTCTCAGTCGAAGTCCTTCTCCCTATTACCCGTCGGGTAAATAATATGTCAGCAGGAGTTGGAATTTCTCAGGTGCCAGTTTCAGCTTAGGTGTAGTCTTCTGAAGTCCCTCGTGTCTAACCCCCAGTTTGCTTGCTTGTCTCAACTTGATCAATCGAAGAGGTTGGCTAATAAAGGTCGGTAGTCTACTCTACGGAAGGATTTAATGGATCTTGAATCTTATTGATCTTATCGAGTTAGTTCTGCACCACCACAGGGCCCAAACCATACCTTGAGGTGAGAGAGGGAGAGACGAGGTTCTCCTAACAATGGACCAAGTCTCAACGAGTTCTTTCTTTTAGTGAAGGGAACCAGTACTTAAGCAAGAGGGGTCTCACCGATGGTGGATCGGAACCTAGGGCGACTTCGAAGACCCTTGTATTATTCTTAGTCGAAGCTATGCATGAGTGGATCTCTTCTCTTGATGAGGAAGGATCCCAAGGGGCTATTAATGCCACACGCCCGGTGAAAGGAATAAAAATTATTTACCATATCAAATGGTTCTCTCCGTATCATGAGATGGGCTACTGCGCGCTAACAGCTAAAAAAAATAGGGCTTATAAAAAAATATGCCCCGCCGAAAAAAGGGAATTCCATATTCAAAAAGAGAAGGGCAGCTCGAAGCCATTAAGTATTTCCCTCCCTACTGGCATGGATATATCAAGCAATCAAGTATGAGTAATCGAGTATATATCATACCAACCCGCGGGGGTGCAGCAACTCAAGTGTATAAAGACCCTACTGCACAAAAGGCAAAGAAAAAGATGCGTACGAACTATTTAAGGCAGAAGGGATTCGAACCGGACCAATAAAGTCTTGTAGCTGTGAGTGAAGCATTACAATAATTGGCTCGACCCTGATCGAGTTGCATTTCTCGATCACTAGATAAATGATATATAAAAGGCCTGACGACCGCAGGCTTTTCAAAACAAATACTTCAAGAGATATCGGCTAAACGAAAAGGGGATTTGTGCTTTCCTCTTAAAGTAGGACCAAGAAGATAGGTCACAAGTGGCCTTACTCTCTTTGTTTCGGAATGAGGATGGGAACGCCTTCCACTCCAATAAATGATAGGACAGCTTTTGGTGCCTACTCTCGCGGAACGGAAGGAAAGCCACAGAATAAAGGAATTTTGCTACTAGAAAGGAAAGAAAGAGAGGGAGACAGAGAAGGGATCCTAACGCATTCCCATAGTGATATTCACCTAGAGACAAGACTATGTCAAAAGAAAAAATAATACAATAATACAAAAAAGAATCTACGTCCCATGACGATAGATGAATTGAGAAACATCCGGGAACGACTAAGTCGTGACGGTAAAAAAAAAAAAAGGGGCACTGGTGTAAGGAATTACGCCATAGAATCAAAAACTGGAATTGGCAAAATCCACGCGGCCTTTCTTAAAATAAAAGGTCTATAGCTGACCCTCCATTCGCAACAAGGTAGCCGTAGGGAAACCTTGTTACGACTTCACCCCAGTCGAAGACCCCACCGTTAGCTTTGCTAAAGCAGTACTCCCAGGGTAAGGACAGGTGGCAGCCCTCACCGATGTGGTGTCCAGTCACAATCTACAGAATAAGAAGATTCTCCTTTTCTTATGGATTTCTCAAGCTAGGACCAATGCTTACTATCGAGCTTGCTTCGTCGGGCGATAGGGAGGACGGATCTCGTTGGTTATTGAATAAGGCGGAAATGCAATTCCAGTTCGGTTTACTACTCTTGATCCAGAAGTGATGATTTCATCCATTTCCCTATTTGGTAAGCAAGCTATTCAATTAAGTACGGGGTTCCCCCTCCAGGAATGGAGGACTATGCAATCCAGGTGAGTTTAGTGAAACATTTCGTCGATCTTTCCATCCTGCCTTTCATTCATGCTTTCAGGTAGTTCACTGGCTTCCTCGGTTGGTCTTATCCAAACAGCAAGCCATGCCCATTAGCCACTGAATGAATAGGCTACTACGGCTGCAGCTGCCAGGATGACTTATTTGCTTTCACTGCTTGCCATCGCTGACCTAACAACTGGTAAGCGATGTGCCCTATTGACTGACCAGCCGAAGAACATCCTTAGGAGAAATCAATCAAGGTTTTTGGCTCACAACAGGTTCTCAAACTGCCTTCCGAAGATCGAGTGGCTATCGACGAGAGTCGAATCCGCCTATGATAGAGGGCTACCCCGATTACGAGGCGGATTCAGATAAGGTAAGGTCGGAGGTTCCATATGAGCATATAGGGACGATGGTTTCCCCGGAAAGATCCTTTATGTGAAAAAAAACTATCAATATATGTTGAGTTAAAGTTCATCATGTGAAGAGGGAAGCGACTCATTTAGCTGACCGTCAGGCTAACTTGGGTGTTAGGCTGCAGTCTTGTAGTCAGTTGATGAGAGGTCTTTCATTCCAGTCCAGAAGATATTTCATTTCACTCTTTCCCCCACTTATCATCTCGCTGTGGGACTTGTTCCCTCTTCAACTCAGCGCTTTATAGATAGGCATTTTTTTTTAGAATGCTTTAACACCTTACCTTTAAGTAGCCGAGCCGAAGTAGCTCTCACAAATCGAATTTTAGTACCACGGAGAAAAGCTAGCTGAATAAACAAGACAGGGAGCGCCCGCTCGGCAATGCTCCCTTGGGGAGGAGACAAAACACTTTAATATAACAATATAAACTCTTATTCAAAAGCTTTAGCTTTTTCGATATATGAACAAGATTACTATGGAAGAGTTGGTAAACATTGTTATGACTCATAGCTCTAAGATGACTAGCATGAATAAGCCAGCTTCAACACCACCTAGACTATTAATCATAGACAGACTTGCACCGACCTAAACATAAAAGATGAACCTGGTCTGTCTATTTGTACGCATTGGCTTAACTCACTCCTAAGCTGCCTAGACACTGCAAAGAACACATAATGAAACTGCCTGGTAAGGGCTGTACAAGGGAACGAGAAAGGAGTTTTATAATAAAGAGTTTGGGAATGCCCCGCTTAGTTAACAAACATCGAGTTTGGAGTCGGGGCAGCATGGATACGAGACTATTGAAGTGAAGTTTGGAATCATTGTATTGTGTTTTTCTATCTTCAGATTACCAAATTGGAGAATCGCCAAGGCCTTTCAGCGATTCGACGCACCCCCCCTAAGCGTCACCCTTTACCTACCTGACCTCAGATCAGAGAAAATAAAATGAGTCGCCCTAGTCTGACTAATAGTTTTATTTGCTCTGTAGGATAGTAGGGCGAATGAATCGCATTATTGCGATTTGGCTAGCGGAATCACCCTACTATATATATCAACCAGGTCAACTGACGCCAGCATCACCACTACGGAAACGAAATTTCGTTAGTCCTTTTTCTGTGAAACAAAGCCAATTTCCGCCTTCCATCCCACCTTTCCCTGCTTGAGACTCTTTCCCTGCTTGAGACTCTTTTTTTTTATTAGCCCAGTCATGAACGAACTGCCCTGGTTGGAGCCATGGTCTACCCAGCAGTGCTTCATATCCTCCTTGCTCTTTGTCTAAGATTGGACTAAAGCAAACCTGGCATCCTTTTTTGTTGTTTTTTCTTTTGTTTTGGCTAAGAAGCCCGTAGGTTGTACGCCAGCCATACGGAGCTTGAACTGTGATGGCCACAATGCTTAGCTATTGCCCGATCCCCAAGACGCCTTTGGTTGAATGTTCACACCTGATCCACCGTCTGCACTTCCCCCACATTCACTCCCGGAAATTGAAAGAGGAAAACAGGAATTGTAACCTCCCGGTCCGCTGTAGTCAGCCTCACGGCGTGCCTGACTGGCGAGTCTGCCGTCTCCACGGCTTTACCTTTAGCCGTCTGCTCCTCAAGCCTTCGAGTGCCGATCTTCGCTTTTTCCGTCTCGCGAAGATCTTGGATCCGAACCTTCGCTTCGCATCTACTCTCTCTTCGAGGATGAACCACGCCTTCGCTATCGCAAGAATATAGCGATCGAAGAGAGCTATCGCTGAGCTGCTTCGCGTATTACGAAAGCCGTATTGGGGCACGCTGCAAGAGCGTAGGTGAGTGGTAAGCGTAGGAGCGATAACGAAGGGCAGCGGCAGCTGTGTGGTTCCTGGTGCCGTCGCTAGATTGAGATCTGCAGGGTGGCGGGGACTTCGACTGCCTTATATCGGGTGAAGAGAAGGGGGTGGTAGGCTTAGTAGGGCTCGAACCTACAATCTAACCGTTATGAGCGGTACGTTTCAACCAATTAAACTATAAGCCCCTACAGATCTCTACATGCAATTTTCTCACTTCGGGAAGAGCGGACGGAAAGGGGAGGTCTTTGCTCTATCTGCTTCTTCCTCTTCCCAGGAAAATAAAATGATATTATTATATTATTTATATAGTTATATATTATATAAATAAAATGAAAGATATTAGAATTATAAGCAAGCGGCCCTTTCGCGACTCAAACTGCCGGTACGCTTTCCGGCTCGCAACGACTCAAACGGGCTGGGGCTCTCTATCTGCTTGCAATGCCGGCTGTTCGCGTTTAGTTAAAAGTAGAAGTAGAGGGCGCCCTTTGCCCCACACTTCAAAAAAAGTAAAAAAGTACATAATAAGTAAGAAATAAAAACTTAGTTACGGGAACCGAAGGTTAGGCCGACTACTTACTTTAAACTTTCACTTTAGTATAGCTAAACTTAAATTTTTTCTACCTGTCTTTTTTCTGTCAATGTTGCCAATTCCCAGAATACTAATGTACCCTCGTGCATACAGTTGCCCAACGACTTTCTTCCTCCGACTCTTTTAGCCACTTCCGCATCTGTCGTATTCGGGAGAGCTTGCTTCGTGTCGGAGCATTTAGCAATGCCAGCAGCCTGGTGAGGGCTGGCTGTCTGGGGGCAGGCGAAGGCAGGGCCCGCTGGGCTTGCTTCTCATGAGATTGGGTGACGGAATCGGAAAGGGGCTCATAAACCGGGCGGGCAGGCTTTTGGGCACACGGAAAAGGGGAAGTGAATGGAGGGTGCTTCTCAGCTAGAGTTGGGGGTGGGGTCGCTATAGTGGCTGGGGTGAGTCTTCCTACACGGCAGGACGCCCGGCTCTAAACGAAGTCAGGGGCTTACCACCACATCCTCTACCAATAGACTCGAAGCTCTTCATATTCAAGCGGGATAGAGAATCTTCTCTCAAAAAGAGAGAGACCAAAGATGACAGAGGTCGGTTCAAAAAATATACGGCAGTCAGAACGAACAGCTTCTGTCTCCAATATATGGCGATGCTTCCGCTCGGCAATTCCATTCTGCTGAGGAGTGTAGGGGCAGGATCGTTGGGAAAGCGCTTTGTAAGTGAAGAGACTTCGCGAAGCAAGATTCTTGATTGATATGGAGACTTGTATTTTTCGAGATTTAAAAAGTGTTCCAAGTTACAGATAGAGTAGGAAGCAGGTTAGCGCTAGAACCTAAGTGAGTCATTGTTCGAGGCGGAGAAGAAAGAGATGAAATAACGTATAGGATCGATTTTCAGCCAAGGTTTTGGGGAATAGGGGGCAAGCCAGCCTCTAGGTTCGAGGAAGGCGTAAGTAAATAAATTTCTTTGTAAGCGATCGTTCCTCACCTCAAAACGAAACCGCTAACAGCAGAGGGCTGTATCTATATATAGTATAGAGAGCTTACCAGACGAAACCAGGCCTTGTTCACTCGGGCACGAGCCTACCTTGTAAGAACCAAAGAAGGGGTACCGGCCTACCTACCATTACCATTTAGGGAATGAACCGAGTTAGAGGCCTATGCTTCCTTTACCGATAGCCGACCCGAGATCTAAGGTTAGTTAGTTTGATTTTCTCCATAGAATTTCTTTACCGATAAGAGCTAGCTCAAGTAAGCGTAACGGCATAAGAGAGCAGGAAGAGCTTACTATCATAGCAGCACATACAGAGTGCCAGTTCCGTTGGGTTCCCATAGCAGAGAAAAAGAGCTATTCCAAATCGAATGAATATTCAATCGAATAAATAAGGGGTCAGGAAGTCCAACCAGACTACGGCTACGGCTCCAAGTGAGGAGGGCGTCTTTTTTCTTCTGATTAGCAGTGTTGAGCTGGGATCGGTCTCAAGCTATCGGCTCAGTACCGGACATTAGCCATCCCCTTTCCGGCATTAGAGCTCTAAAAACTTAGATTCCAAGCACACTTGTGACGAAGAAAGGATCCGTTCCTCCAGCCAGTTTCGGGTTTGAATATTTTTATTTGAATAGATCTTTTTTCTCTTTGGCTCGCTCTTGTTCTATCGTTGAATTTCCTGTTAAAGAAAGACTTTCACTCGACAAATCATTAAGAATCCATCAATTAGATTTTCAAAAGCACAAAGATGGCGATAATCCGGATGCCGAGAAAGAGTTCTATTTAAGGGCTTCGCCCGTAACGGTGCGCCTACTTGAGACTTGAGGGGCGATAGATCGATCCACTCCTAGTCGATAGGAAATTGCATACCATTAGCCGATGCTCTTCGGTTTCCCGGTTGTGTAGAGTAGGTGGGAGGTTAGGCTCCCGTAGCCTGTCTGTCCGTCACTCCAAAGTCGTCGAGGAGTGTCTTAGGTACGTAACCCTAGCTTGACTCCTGCTCTCCGAGTTACGAGCCATGTAGTGCCCGCCAAGCACTTAATCGACCCCCGACAGTTCGTGAATGAGATTGTGTTAAGTGCAGCTCTAGCGCCCGTAAGGCTGACCCCGAAGGAATGCGTTGATCGATACACTCCTAGTCCATACCCATGGACTAGTCGTTCCTCTTGCCTTGAGTCTTTATAGGAATATATCCCCTCTATTAAATCATAAAGTTAGAACAGTCATTCAAGTCCTAACAGTCCATTAAAATCCTAACATTCATAATATCGTATGTGATCGCAGAAACTGTGTAAAAGCAACGGAAGCATGCAAGAATACTCGTCCACGATGAGACAGGCACCTTGCAGATGATCTGAAACTCAGGGGTTAGTGAAAAGAAGGCTTATTTCCCTTGCGCAGAAGGAGGAGACCGAGTAGTCCCCCTTCAAACGCGCTTCCCGCATGAGGGAACAGATGAGACAGATCACCTTCCTCAAGCCACAGACGAAAAGGCTACGATTGATCAGACGGACGTGGAAAGGAATTCAAAGCCGAGGCCCCTCCGTCGATCGCCAAGGGGTACCGTGGGTTACCCTCCCTGAGCAACAAGATGAACTAGGAGCTCAGGTGCAACACTCCGAGTCGGGATTAAAGAAGGGCAGAACCCTCCCCGCGACCGAAAGGGGCTCCATGGGTGTGAGTGGCATGCCAGGTTGAAGATGGTGGCTCCATACCTCTGAACACTATTTGCTGGATTTGAGCTAAGGATACTTCAACGGAAAGAATAAGAAACGGGGAAAGAGACTAGTTAGAACGGACCTCAGAAGCATGCCTTCGGGCGAAAGGGCGAGAGCAGGGCCACAA
>JARJHC010000093.1:55324-60324 GCA_031304145.1 Cardiospermum halicacabum | reverse complement strand
AAATAGAAAAAAGTTTCTCTATGGCCTCCTCGTTTTGAGACATTATGGCTTTGGGGTCGACCCCGGTAACAAAGAAGGAATCCATAAAAATTTGGGATCCGACACCATGATAAAATACTACCCTCATGATTAGACCATGTCCCTGAGATTTGATAAAAGAAAGGTGCATTAGCGGTTAATACGTTGTAATTGGATAAGTTATTAGGAATATGACGGAACGAAAGACCAAGGAAAGAAAGAAGAATGCACCAAAATGCAGGTGCTGCACCAAACGCTGGTGGTTGTTTCTTGTTGTAAGTGAATGCAAGGAAAAGACCCGGAAATAACGAATAATGAAACAATTCATATATTGACATTTCGTGCTCATTTCAAAATTTCTGCTTTGTTATTCCCATCATCCGGTAAACACAGGATGATTCACAAGAAAGGTGGCAGGATTCGAACCTATGGCCGGCCCGACCCTGACCTGCTGGGTTGGGTGGCCGGGTTAGCACCCCTCGTCGCCTCTGTACCCGAAACAGATGCGCTGCGCTACCCAGCGCGTAACCTTGTCTCCCCTACCCCTCCCCTCTTCTGGTTATGCCATTACCAATCCGGGTAACCCCCGGACCGGCCGCCCCTGACCTAATAAGATTATCCTTATGACCAAACAAGGACCAGCTTACTTACTTCTCGAGCGATAGTTCCACGATCCCGACCAGCAACTTGTTGGGAGTAGGGGCATCCAAGCTTGCCCAACCTAGTAAAGGGGCTTGGAGATAGAGGGTTTTCTGGGGGAGATACTGTTTCCAGGTTGGATTTTATAGATAAAATAGGAGGGTAGATAGAGGTGGTGAAATCTAACCTTTGCATCGATGTGGCGGGTCGCTTGAGTGTCAAAACCAAGCGGTGGTTGTTTGTTTTTCCTTGGCTTATCGAACCTGCGTATGCCTATTCCTCCTTTGATGACTCCCAGTAGAGAAAGCCTAAATTTGCCGATGTGGATTGAAAGGAAGTTGGGGATGTACATAGATCCTTCCGCCTATCCGGAGTGTTGGAAAGAAAGAAATGGTTTTTTTATTTATTATTTCCCGATCACTGGAAGCAATCTTCACTGACACAAGGATCTCCTCACAGCAACCTCCACTACAATAGAACCCGACAATGAGTTTACGAAGGCTTCGAGTAGTGATAGGCTAATCACCAGACTGCTCTGGAATAGGTTAACCGCCGGAGACAAGAACGAGTGAATCTAGTTTCGAGAGCATGCCTTACTATAACTTATAACTATAGGGCGTAGAGTTTCTAAGTGAAGGCAAGCGCAACTATAACTATCTATTTCATATCCTCCCTGTCAGCAAGGCGGGTCTAAAGCCTACTGCAGCTAAGGTAAAGATCAGACATGTGCAACAGGATAACGTCTGAAAAGCTCATCTTCCACAATTTCATTGTACCTCTCTCTTTCCTTTGCTTCGTTACTTTCAACCGGCCATTCGACAGCTAACGCTAACAACGGGAACTTCAACCGAAAAGGTATCCATTCACTAAACAACAACTGAAAGCGGTACGCTCGGGCATCTATCAACTCCCTTAGGCAGGATTAGAGTAATCTCGCTCTTAGAGTAGGGCTATCTCGCTTTCCTAAACCTACTGAGCCCCTTTCCATTGAAGTAGCCCTTTCCATTGAAGTTCTAAATCTTCAATTTTGCCCTAGTTCGGTGCGCGAAGGTATCTTAGTTTTCCGTTAGTCTTCCGGGAAGAAAGTAGCTAGACTAAAAAGTTCCGGTACGAGGGAATACTTGTTTCGATAGTCCTAATGATTCTATCGGAGGTGACAGCAATAAGGAGTCCCGAGACCGAATTCACTCTGTCTGCCAAGCACTATAGCTAAAGGTAAGGAGAGATGTTCTTTCTAACCGGGCTAACCAAACAGACTGACAGAGCTATCAAACTGATGCTAAGGCGCAAGGGCTTTCGCGTTAGTGCCCTTGCTTGTAAGCTTGTAAGTAAGAGGTAGGTTATTCAACCAATTGATGAGAGTCAGTACAGATTCAAAGAGTGAATTATCGCAGATAAGAGTGTGGTCTAATGCCTAGAAAGCAGGAAAGAAATAGGAATCCGGTCAAAAATTATATAGAACTTTTCTTCTTTGCTGCTTTGAGTCCGCCAATCAAGAGGAACAAAAAAGAACATTTGCCTTTGGTTTGGTTGAGAGCTTTTTTCGCTCTCGTTCTTAGTTCTACAAGAGTAGAATAAGCAAACTACTCCCACCGGGGGAATCCTTCCTGTCATAGGAAGGGGAAAGGTTAGCCTAAATAAGTTCACTTCCTTTCTCGCTTATCTTTCTTTATTTAAATAGGATTTAAATAGGAAAGCGGGATGGGATGGCACTCGACAAAGCATTCCTTCTATTTTGGGATTCGACTGCCTTAATTCTTTGAAGTGAAAAGGCTAGAGTAAGCAAGGTTCTTTCCCCCACGGGGAAGGTTGTATTTTAAGCCAGTAGTGAGTAAGCCTATGAGCCTTGGAGGAGTAGGGAAGTTGATTCAAAGCTATCCCTGGGCTGACGAATAAGCTAAGTGCCCTCAAACCCTGCCAGAAAGAGAAAGGATAGAGCTAGAATAAGTTTATTACTCCCAAGTTCTAGTTCTGTAGCAAGAGCTAGTCATTCCCACGTGCTATCCAGTAGTCGTGGATAAAATCAGTCCAGTATTCGATTTCTTATGTCCCCTAGTCCTACTCCGGATGGTTCTTTCGGCCTAGGTTGTCTCAACTCACTCTTGATTCAACCTCCTTTCACTTGGTAAGCAAGTTGGGTCGATATTCTTAGCCGAGCATCCCCCTCATGTTTTTACTGAGGTGCACTCGATATATTGAAAATTTATTCCTCTAACAAGCTTCCTTCGTCACCCTATGCTATGGTCGAGTAATTTTCCCTTATTCTAGTGAACAAGCATAGAACCTTGACTTTGAATTACAATCAATAGAAAGCGATCGGCTATCTCTTTTAATGGATTTATGCGTAAAGTAAGGCTTCCTTCTTGGTATACCCAAGCCCACTCTCTCTTGCACATCCGGTCTTAGCCCCGCACCCAATCCCTACGGTTGATAGGCGCGCACCGATTCCATTCATGATTAGAATTAGTAGGGATAGGGCCTATCCGCCCATGCCGGTAGTTTAGTTCACTCGCTTGCACTGGTTGGGGTTACTTGATCGAAGGAATAGAACACTTTCCTTTAATACCAATCAAAGTACCCGATCCTTTAGCGATAATCAATAAAAAGAGATGGGCGAGCGCAGACTCCTTTCTGAGGATCGAAAGGACTTATTCTAGCATGCCCATTCAAGTCCCAGCAAATACCCTTTTCTTTTGGACTTAGCCTTGCCTGTGCTCTATCATTCATTCCCAAAAAAGCCCATCCAAAGGCAGGCTCCTGGCTCGAGAAGAAGGGCTCCTATCCCTCATTGCCCAAGGAAGGGCAGTAGCTTGATTACTTGACTGCCTGTTCCAATGTCACCTCGTTCTATCTATCTTCCATCCGTTCCTTTACCTTTTCTTGCCACTGGGGCTTCAACCTTTCCATCATTTCCTGCTAGCTTAACATCCTTATTAAATTAAAGCATGATGCTGCTCGGCACATTTCTTAGGGATTCTCCCTTGGTCAAGTAAAGAACCAGGTACTTTAGTACAGAGGTATTACATAGCTCCGTGACCACAGACTGAATCATGAGCTAGGAGGAGTACGAGTGATTAGCGGGCATAGGCAAGAGGGTCACCTAATGGCTGTTGTAAGCTCGCAGTGAAGTTAGGCAGTAACAGTAACATAAAGTACGGTCTTAAGCCAGTCAGTTCCCCAAGCCAACAATGGAAGGGTGGAGTGAGCCTAGCACCTGACCCTTCTCTTCCTCCGGTCTAATCCCCCGTGACTTGCCCTTGAAAGGGAATGCCAACGAGGGAGAGCTTTGACTCAGGGCTCAGTTAGCGCTTAGGGTTCTTGGTGGAAGTTCTAAATTAAGATGGTCGCCTTTAAAGCCCCTAGGCCAGACGGTTTTAAGCCTATCTTATACCAGATTGGGACCCACTGTGTAGAAGATCTCCTTTCATACACGTTAGCTATTTGATTAGCCATTCTTCTATGATCCTACTCTTCCTAGCCTTGAGAACCGGTAGGTCGGGCAGCCTCTGTTCGATTCGTCTTTCTGCGATGGTGAAGCTGACTTCAACTGGTATTTCCTATCTATTCTATTTTTTGGTCATCTTGGGATCCCTGCTTCTTTTCTTCTGCATGGGTGGATCTACTGATAGCGGAGAATCATTAAAAAAGAGGTCTATAGGCTCTTTAACAACATACTCCGTACTTAAAACAGAGACCGGAAACTAAGGGGAAAAGAGCGTACCGAGTTGCGAACCTTCCACCGGGTCCGCCAAAGCCTGCATTTCACCTTTTATCCGTGCCGTGAGCTTAACGATCCTGCTGAGATTTGCTCATCCTAGAGCTGTAAGCGCTAGTCTTATATACCTTTCCCTGAAAGCGAAGTGTGCACGTATCCCACCGAGCTTACCTCATGTCAGTTCAATCTTCTCATGAACCTGATGATACCTAGAGTGGTCATCTGTAAATGTGAATAAAGTACTTTTCTCGACCTATACAAGGCGGAAACGGACCATAGACATCTGTATGGATCCGTTCCCATGTCTATATACTCTTTTTGGCTCCTTTCCAGGAGGTTGTTTTGGTCTGCTTTCCCTTGATGCAGTTCACGCAGCACACTCCAAAGTCACAGTGAAATCAAGAGTACTTTGTACACCTTCTCCCACTAACCTCCGGATTTTCCTCTTGGAGATGTGCCCCAACCTCCTGTGCAAGGGCATGGATGAATTTTTCTTAACTATCCCACCTAGCCGAGCCAGAAAAAAAAGAGATTAGATCTAAATGAGTTGAAAAGAAAGGAAGACTTTTTTTTGAAGTATGACTTAATCCACCCAATCAATACGTATTTATAGAATCAAATCGATTCT
>JARJHC010000093.1:7500-32335 GCA_031304145.1 Cardiospermum halicacabum | reverse complement strand
CTTGGACCCTTTCGTCCCGTGAAAGGGGTGGCCCCGACTGAGATTTTTGCAAAAAAGCGCTTACTTATCTTCCGATACTGCCGGTACAACCGATTGGTTTTTGCTTGGGCTTGCCTTGGGGAGATGTTTGTTGGAGGGCCTGCCCCGTCTTGTCGGAGGTATCTTTGTAACAGGTTCTACCACCTGGCTTAGTTTAGCTGAGGACAGGACTGCATACGGCTCAAGAGGAGTGGGAATAAAATGTTCCGTGGAGTTGAAAGGGGGTGGCCTGCTTGCAAAATAATCTTCCCGGCTTCGAGGAACTGTCTATGTTGCTCCCACGTAGGGAGGGAGGAGTCTATCCCGGAGGCTTCTTGGCCTTGGTTTCCTCTTGTCCATATTGTCTGTTCCTGTTCAGAATCACGGTCCCGTTCCCTGCCAAGTCTTGGGCGCTCTATCTGGTTACCCCTGGCTATCTGCATATCCCCTAGCTTGGTTTCCCTTTCTGATTCTGCTTTCTGCATTATCACCCATTCTTTTCTTGGAAGGTCATTGCGTGGTCAAGAGACGACCGTGGTGCGTGAGAGGTATTTCCCGAGCTGTCGAACTGTGGCGCTGGAGTAACTGACCTACGGATGCTAGACCCATCCGGAAGATTCGACGGACCTTGCATTGAGCTGATGACATAGACTTCTGCTGCAGTCTCTTCCTTGATTAACTGTACTCGGACTCGGGTTCCTGGAGGGGTAATCGACTGAGATGGATCAAAGGTCGGATACCTGCCAGAGATGGTGTTAACAAATGGACCCGTCTCATTGTTATTATCTGTGGAGGCCCCCTCTGCCTCTGCTCCTTCGGTCTCTTCCTCTGCTTGACTTTCTTCTCTAAAGGAGGTGACGGCATAGAGTATCGGATGGGCTCCTGGACTTGGTGCATAGTAGGTCATGGAGGCCTGGCTCAGGGCTTGATAGGGGGAAGCTACTGTTCCTTCAGAGGTCTTGGTAAGTGGGAGTGGAGCTTGCAAGAATCCTTTTCGTTCTTCCTTCCTTGGCTTCCCTCGGCGGATTGAATAGCTGTTGCTTGTTCCCCATGGTCTCTTGATGGAATCTGCTCTTTCGCCTAGAATCGTCTTCTTTTAGCTGGTGGCTTATAACCCTAATCTATTAGGAAGTAGCAAGAAAGAATAGATAGATAATAATAAGGAAGGGATGGGGCACCTCACTCGAGCTAATCAGTCTTTCGCTTTGGCGAAGAAAGCTCCAACTCAAATTATTCAAATTTTTCTGTTTCGAATTGGATGTCTTACTTTGGCTATTGACTCTGTTCTGTCTGTAGTAAGACATTATTTCGCTGCCGTCCCTGTCTCTGTATGAGGACTTCCCGGTCTGTAGATGGGCTTTCGGGAGCAGGTATAGTGTAAGGAAACTACAGGGCTGTTGTGGAAGGGTAGGAGCCCCTTGTTCTTCTTCCTTTTTTAATGCCCCACCCCAATAACGTAACCCCTTCTCTTGAAGAGACGTAAGTGATAGAGAGCTACGTACAGTGGGTTCATCATCCCGAATCGAAAATGAAAGGAATTTGTAGTGAAAGACCTGATCCTTTTTTTTCATCAATTGTAGTATCTATGTGCCAATCCTTATTCTAAATGAAAATCTCGTAATAAGAATGTACGCCCAAAAAGTCCCATGCCTTTCTTTCCTGGTTCAATCAGGTTCATTTAAGAAAAGTCTCTTTTTATTTGATTAAATATATCTTTTTTGTCAAATCTCTTATATTAACTCAATGCCTGCGTAGTGCTATTTTGTTTCCCCTTTATAATCTATTGGGAATCAATACGATCCACTATGTCAGTAGTCGGTCGTCCTCATTCGGAAACGAACTTCCCTCGGGAAGTTCCATTATTCCAAATGGAACAACTACGGCCGGTGAGAAAATAATATTGGATGTCGAAGAAATCGACCAAAATGAACTATGGAGGGAGGTGGCAGAGCAGGAGAAAAGAGCCACCTCTTTACTGCCTTCGAATCCGAATGGCAACCCAAATCTACTTTACTACGTCCCAAGCGAATATGAAGTTCCTCCTATACTGCTCCCATCAAAAGAGAATGCCATCTTTCGCCGGCTTCAGAAGTTATTTTCTGAAAACTCCAACTTTGTTACTAATGCTGAAATACAGGAAGTTAATTTGAGTCTGGGGTCTGCCTCGTCTCATGCAGATTACAAACGACTTCTTTATTTTTGGGATTCAAACTCTCAAATACAGGAAAAACGACATGAATGTGCCAAACAATTAAAAAGTTTAGTGATACGTGAGGCGGAACTCAATCCTGAACTAGCCTATTTACTCAAATCCCAAAAATTAAATGAAAATGCTCTGGATACCCACATTTATGATTTTATTCTATTGGAAAATGAGGAGGGCTCGGAAGAAACAGAAGACTTGCCCTATCGTAAACTGATTTATTTACAACTAAAACTCCTTTGTCAAATGAATCAAAATTTGATAACAGAAAGAGACCTCTCAGTTACTTTTGATAGATTTTTGAAAAGTTTCTAAAAAAGTACTTACCAGTATATGACCACCTTTAGATATAAGAAAAATAATATGCTAGTTGTTCCTACACTAACTAGGATTAGAAAGTCTGTTCTCGGGTAGGCTACTGATTTGTTATTCTCTTTCGTTTCTTTTTGAAAGAACAAATCGGCCTTGAAGAAAGGAACCTCACGTCTCTTCCGGTGGTATTTGTGCTGTATTGGCGGTGCAAGGTTTCCATACATCTTTTATTTGATCTTACTTCTTTCCAAATAACAGGTCTGTTATTTTTTTTTCTTCCTGTCTTACTAATGCAAATTCGAATCTCCATCCATCAGGTTTCTCACTCATTTCCTGTCTCATTTCTATAAAATTATCTATCCTTCCATAATCGCGAGTCGTTTTTATTTCTTACGTAGAAAGTACTTTATTTCTAATAAAGGATTTCTCCAGCGTATTCTATATAATCGTTCCCAAATGTAAAATTTTGGTAAATCTTGCTTTCTTCTGGCTACTAGTGGGAATTTTCTGTATGTGTATCCCCCCTTTTTTATTTGTTTTGCCCATTCAGGAACTACCGCGCGAGCAGGTTGTTCTTTCGTATCATAGCTTGAGTTATTCCCGAAAGGCCTTCTAACCTGCGGCTTGGCTTTCCTGAGGTGAGGAAAATTTTGTTTTTTGTTGGTTTTGCGAAATCAGTGCCCGCTTTTAACGGGAAAGGCTTGCAAAATTTTGTGTGTAATACTCACTTGTAAATGATTGGTGTCAGAATTGATCACTGATCAGGTGTGATCAGTCTCATCCGTGTAAGAATTAGGAATTCCTCTTCCAACTCGTCCCGGAATAGGCGTTATGGCAAAGAACAAGAAGAAAACAAAAGGAGAAATTTGTCCAATAGTAACAAATGGTGCCTCCACAGGTTGACATCCGATCCAACCTAGTAGTAAGCAATCCGCCAAAAGGAACCAAAATATTCCTTGGTGAATCGGGCGAAAACTTGAACTACGCACATACATACTTTGAAAAAAAGGTAAAGCCAACAGACATATAAAAACTGGTGCTATTGCGGCTACACCTCCCGATTTGTCAGGTATACTACGAAGAATGGCATGGATCGGTAGGAAATACCATTCCGGCACAATATGAGGCGGGGTGGGCATCGGATTAGCAGGTATATAATTGTCGGGATGCCCCAAAACATTAGGAGCATAAAAAATCCAAATGGAAAAAAAGATAGCAAAAGCTACCCAACCTACTAGATCCTTTACATAAAAATAAGGGTAAAAAGCAATTTTATCCATCTCTGAATGTACACCCAATGGATTATTTGATCCATATTGATGCAATGCGGCCAGATGAAGAAGACTGGCGCCTACTAAAATAAAGGGGAGTAAATGATGAAGACTAAAAAAACGATTTAAGGTGGCATTGTCCACGGAGAAACCACCCCAAAGCCAAGTCACTATGGTATCTCCTACTACAGGTATGGCGCTAGCTAAGCTTGTAATTACTGTAGCTCCCCAAAAGCTCATCTGACCCCAAGGGAGTACGTATCCTGTAAAAGCTGTCACAATCATTAATAGGAAGATTACAACTCCGAGACACCAAACAAATTCCCTAGGACTGCTATAACTCGCATGATATAGACCACGAAAAAGATGAAGGTGAACCACAATGAGAAACATACTTGCCCCATTAGCATGCATATAACGGAGCAACCAGCCCCCTTCAACATCTCTCATAACGTGTTCTACGCTGTTGAAAGCTAGATCCACATGAGGTGTGTAATGCATAGCTAAAAAAACGCCAGTCACTATCTGAATGACTAAACAAATACCAGCTAACGGACCGAACCCCCACCAATAACTAAGATTGCTCGGGGTTGGATAATCTATCAAATGCTGATTAAGTGTGGAGGATATAGGTTGTTTAAGAAGAGAGAATCGTTGGTTCCTTATAGTCATTTCTCTTTCCTATCGTGACAACTCTTGTTCCCCCACCTTTTTAGCGTTCTGGGCCCTACTTACTAAAATATATATATAGTACCCTTTCTTTTACTTTCGAAGGATGGAGGGGGTATACAGCGAAAGAAGCGCCGAAGGGGTCATCCTGGGTTACTGAAGAGTCGTCCGACCGCTCGGTGACCGAATCTGAGAGGGTTTTACCGCTTTCTCTTCTCTCCAGCACTTTCGGACTGATCATCTTGCTGCAAGCTTCAAAATCGAATAAATCTAATGGAAATTTAGGTCTCTGTCCGCTTGGAAGATTCTTCTTTCCTCTTCGGTGAAAGAGGGCAAGGGTGTGTGGGAGAAAGAATTCGAAAAGGGGCCAAGTGGAACAGAGTGCGACCCCTAAGCAATTGGGGGTTCTCGCTCATCTCTTGGGGGTCCATATCATCTGAAAACTTTTCCATTAGCATAGCTAAATTTGAATAGGATGACTCAGCGTCAGGAAAAGTAAGCCCCCCTTTTGCCTTGATTGAATTTTGCTTCGCCGCGCCCTGAATCAATCAAAAAGCTTTTTGATTTTATTCATCCCATTTCATTTGGGCGAGAGGGAGGCTGTGAGTCACCTGGGCTACGGATTTGTCGGTTGGTTGATTCTCGAAATTACCTCTTGAGAAAAAAAAAGGCCCTCGGGTCCCGACCCACAAATGAATAGGAAGCGGGGCGAGGGTCTTTCATTAAAGGGGAGAAAAGAGGGGTGTTCTGGGGGGGGCCGCTTTTCGCAGCTTTAGAAAGGAGAGAATTGAAGAAGGTCACTCTACCTATCGGAATAAAATATTAGCGTTGGTTTTTCCAACGAAACTAAGCACTTTTTTGTCTTTATCATTTTGAAGGCTCAGTCCCACACTCTGACTTCAATGATGGGAACAACCTCCGTACCGTACTCCGGCGCTCCAATGAACAACAGTTCTCCGCCTTCCTATATTTAGAATAGTGGTCGATCCCTCGGGAGTTACATTCGTAACTTAATGTTATGTTCACGCGGTGATATTCTATCTTTCCAAGAGTACTACTCTGTACGCAGTCTATGTCTGGGGAGCATACTTGACAGGAGATAGACACAGGCGCGGTAGAGAGGTCCCCCACTTCGATTCCCGCCCCGTTAGCATCTCCGATCCGAGATAAGGGATTACTCCGTTAGGTCTTTTCGGTCCGGAGCCGGCCTGGACCTACTTACCTTGCTTGTGGACCAGCTGCAGAGCTAACCCTTGTTCTATTGGTTTGGCTACCAAGACGATTTCTTTATGCCCATCAAAGGACCTCAAGATGCCGAAAAACGATACGATAAATTCGAAAGAACTCATATACGGAACGAGGGCGACCCGTGAAAATACATCGGTTTCTTTTCTTACTCGTGCAAAGGAACTCTTTCTTGGCAACTTGGACAACTTATAACGATGTTTGTCCCGCATCTCACTAGGAAGATCGGGATCTTTATCTTTATATTATAAAAGGCTTTATAAAGCTTTCGTAAATATTCATATTTAGCCGCGAGCAATCTACGTTTGTGATCTCGTATATTTCGCTTCTCCGACATCTTACTGAGTTTCCCCCTCTGGCAAAAAGCCGCTCCACGGTGGTAAAGTCTCATCTTGTGTGTTGGCCGAAGTGACAATAGTCACATTGAACCCTCGAATATGTTCGAAGATCTCGAAATGATCTTCCAGTTCTGGGGAGAATTCGCAAAACTCCGTTTCCATCGAGAATTGAATGGAGTTTTCCCGTATTTCGACCGGAGAATCTAACAGAGACATTACTGTCAAGATTCTTACCAAAAAATTAGACATTCCATGCCCTCGGAGAGTGCTTTGTCGTGCTAGGTCACTAACATATCCTTTGTCTTTAAAAGACCCCAAGAATGGATTGGATCGAAACGACTTTCCAGTCGAACCCCTTTGTGTCTGTATGAATTTCTGACCGCGCGGAATCTCCATAGCCAATTTTCCATTTTTGATTATGAAATCATAGGGTGCCTTTGGTACTACTCTTATTTCACACGATCCAGGAACTTCCATAACGTTGGCGTGATTCGGTTTGAGCAACGGGTCTTGACGTGATACATCTTCGTAATGAAAATGAAGTGGCATAATTGTCCGATTTCTTCCTCGATCTTCAAAGAAGACTGACTCCTCCTACTCCTCCTTCTCTTATCCTCTATCTAGCTCGTCGTTGGTCCTTTTTTCACTTTTTTTCGTTTCGGGCTACGAACCTTCACATATGCCCTAACTCAGAGAGAGAAGGCCGCTCAAGCAGAATCCGAATACGACTTTTGCTAAACAAGAGCTAAGCTGATCACAACTTCACATTCAACAACGGGAAATTTACTTAAGCAAGAAGATGACTCTCAGTATGCTGACCACGGACTGACTATAGCACCAACAGCTAGCTTGCTTTCACTTGGTATCGGATCTTTTCTAAATGATGAATTTGCCCTTCGACGGGTACTCCTACTACTTCTAGTTAGTCTACCTACGTCATTCTTTCTTTATCTTTCATAAGTCAATTTCCCACGGTCAAGCCTAGTGGAGCTCCTAGTCCGAGAACAGAAGCTTTCTAATTCTCAAGCCGTTGGAGCTGAATCCTTGGATTGCATGAACCTTACGAAGTCGATCGCCCACCTTCATGAACCATCAAAAGGAGGGGTGGATATGAAAGAGTGAATACGACAAAATGATGATTTGAATAAGATTGTATGGGTTTGCTTGAATTGACAAGGACGCGAAACGCCCACTTCAAGGAGGGGGGGTAGCTATGACCAAGTCAGCCCATCGGACTCGAAGAAGGGAATGCCGAGAAAAATAGCTAAACCAACCCTAAGCTAGCCGAAGAAAGCTTAGTCCCACCAGTTCTTTCTGGGGCCGCCAATAAGCTTTCCATCCTCCCAAAGGAAGCATGAACCAACAACCAATCCAACCGAAACCGTTATTTTTTTGTTTATCCGCTGTTGTCACTAGGAACTATCACTCTCCTTCCAGCCCCCTTCACGGGCAGTATTCTATGACGCTAGCCAGCGAGAACTTCCACCCTTTCCAGCAAGAATGGTTTTTCCTCTGGCAGTAGAATGGTCTCTCATCGTTTCAAGACAGGAAATTCAATCCGTTCTGTTGTTCGAATGTTCGACCTCGCAATCAGCTATTGAGTATATCTAAGAATCTGGTACTAGCTTAGCCCTAGTAAGGCTCACTTTTTGTCTCGAATAGTCTTTCCTTCGTTACAGGCACTACAGCAAGAGGTTGAGGTAGGCGTAGAAGGTCATCTCTGGTATAAAAGGTAATCCCTGGTTCTAGCTCATTCGCAGGTGCTAGCCCATTCGCTGTAGGGGAAAGGTCTTCTCCAAAGCATTCTTAAGCTTAAAAGCAGCATTGACCCTAGTTAAAGAGGACTTGAAAGATCCCCAATCCCGCTTGAAGGGGAAAGATCGTCCTCGTAAAGCAGTACTGGGCTTGGTAGCGAGGGTGTCACTTGTATAGAATACTATCATCTCTCCGAAAGAAAGTGTTAGTTGCTGATTCTCTTCCTTTCTTTTGTTTTCTCAGGCAGGATTCTTAGGCACCCATCAGGTCCTCTACATCAGCTTCTCTCTTTTCACAGTCGAACCAGTAAACTTCCTCAGAATGGTGTGACAGTTTGTCTTCCATTCAACTCGTCTAAGCTTCGAGGAACACCCACTTATAATATAATTAGTAGGAATCTTCTGCTGATAGCCCAGATTGGTAGGTTATTGAATCACTGTCGGCTTCTAGCTTGAGTTGTTTCTTCTATTTTACCCATGCCTGCCTCTAGAGATTTTGAAGAAGAAAGCCAAAAGAACATCTATTCCAAAAGGAATTTCAAAAGGAGGGGAATAATCCGACTGGCAAGCAGAAGAGCCAGAGGAAGAGCTACTTATAGCAACTAAGAACATCTCTACCTTGCTTCCTAGAGCCTATCACCGCAGGTTATGAAATAGTTCAAGGGGTTAGCTGCAGTTTCTCCTAGCTTCCTAGTTCTAAAGTCAGCTACGACAGGTAATAGAGATGGTCTTGTTAGAAGGCTAGTAGTCCCTCCAACATGGGATCTTCTCCGCTTCTTCCTGCCATTAGCTAACTCAAAAGCAAGAGAGACAGCTTGATCGGACCTCTCTCTCGTTGCTGACTTCCTTCATTCATGCTTGTTACAAAGACAAGGAGACTCTTTATAAGGAATCTGGCCCTTAGCTTTAGGGCCTTGCCCATTCCCTGCCATCAACCACCCGTTCCCTTCCATTAACCGCTCAAGAGCAAGAATCAAACTGCCTTGCTTCATTGCTGAATTTCCTTGTCGTGAAAGAGAGGGATTAATAGAAGGAAATAAGAGGCGCGTCTCAGGTCTCTCGAGCGAACCCCCTTGTTACATCCGGTCCGCTCCAATCGCTCGCTTGGACCATTACCATTGTCAAAAACAGCAACAACCGATTCGCCACAACAGCTATACACCGAAGGGTAGTTTGCTTCTCCTTCTTTTTCCGGTCTCTCGGTCAATCCCTTCTTTGCTTTTCTATGATAAGCGGTTCAGTAGTAATTCTTTCCCAAGTAGCAAGACTTTTTTTACAAATCCATATAATTACATGGCATTATAAATCTCTATATTCTTATATAATAACTAATCCAGTTCCTCCGAAAGACCTTCTAAGGTACCTTAGAGGCCTTTTCGCTATTTATCTGCTAATGATGCGCGATTATGATGAGAAGCATAAAAAGCATCATTAGTAAATAAAAAAGGTAAAAATAAGCTTCCCGTACTGGAGTTATAACATTTGAATTTCTTTTACATTCCACGTTCCCGAAATGGATCCTATAAAATATTTCACTTTTTCTATGATTATCTCTATTTTAGGTATTCGGGGAATCCTCCTTAATAGACGAAATATTCCTATTATGTCAATGTCAATTGAATCAATGTTATTAGCTGTGAATTCGAACTTTTTGGTATTTTCCGTTTCTTCGGATGATATGATGGGTCAATCATTTGCTTCATTGGTTCCAACGGTGGCAGCTGCGGAATCTGCTATTGGGTTAGCCATTTTCGTTATTTTCCGAGTCCGAGGGACTATTGCTGTAGAATTTATTAATAGCATTCAAGGTTAAACATGACTCCTAGAGAATTACCAAAATACGAAGTTCTTCTCCTTTCGTTCTCTTCTTTCTTTTTGATTTTGACTTGGTTGGCAGGGTCTGGTTCTTTCTCTCGACATGACTATCCGGTAATCTCGTCTAGAAGAGATCGTGTCTCTTATTCTTACTACGAGTCTTCAGTCGAAGTGGAGCTTGTCATTTTCATTGCCAGACCCCGGCCTGACTAGTCATCATTAGCTCACGGTCTGTTGGAGTGGGCTTTGCCCTGTGATGAAGAGGAGCCGACCTGATGACAATGGGGCTGGCTAGTTACTGATCTGAGTATCGGAACTCCCGAACCTCTGGCTGTCACTTGGCCCTTGGAATGGGATTGGAAAGCGCCTTTTCTTCATAGTCTGAGTTCATCCTTGCCTGAGCCCGGCCTTCACTTCAAAGACAGATCTGAACATTTGCGTAGATGAGATCACGAGACCAAGCCAATCCGCCACGCTAAGCGGCCAAGTAAAGTCAGTGTGAAGGTTTCGAAGGAATTGAATCGGAGTAGTACCGATTAAGGATCCGGAGTTCAATATTAGGAACTCTAACTCATTTCCGATTTCGTCTCTAAGGCAATTTCTTTCAGGCAAATCATTAATTGTCGTATGCCACATGATGCTTGCTTGCATAGGGGACCCTAAGGATTGCCCCCTTTTTCAGTAATAGGAATAGGAATGGTAGACCTACGAATCAGACCCATCGATCGAAGAAAGGGCAGTATGGAATGAGTAATTCCACTACAACTAATTTGTAGTTTATAGATAGGGAGCTGCTCTTTCCCTTGCTTGTTGGGGCATCTGACAAGTAATATGGTCCCTTATATAACTCGTTATAGGGATTCCTTTCCTGTCGATTAAGGCAACCGCTCGTCCCATCACGGGGAGTGATTGCATTGTTCCTTCATTTCCAATGTAGCAAGAGAGGGAAGTACAACATGTGGAGATGGAGAAGTGGTGTAGAAGTCTCCTTGACTAGCATTCTTACGTCCAAAAGAAAGATGCCCTTCCGGGCTTCCGCACCGCTTCCTTATCCAGCTGAGTCAGTAAACTATCTATCCCGCCATCTCCTTCTCACTGCTCTAGGAATGAACGATCAGCTGCGTTAACGAAACAAAAGAGGGCCCCTTACGATTAAAGACAGGCGTGCCTCACCGCCAACAGCATCCGCTTCAAACAGCGCAACTGTTGAAATAGCGACAGGTGCCCCTAGATCGGCCTATACAGGAGTCCCCCCATGTAATGAATTCCTAAGGATTATTCCATCACTCAGAATGTGGCACGTAAGTCACTCAGGATTTTGGCTAGGTAACATTGAATCATGCGGATGTGCAACAGCGGATTTGCGAGAGTTAGCTATACTTGAAACCGATCTGCGACAGACTCTCAATCTCTCTAACTTTTCTAGGCCCTGCCCTCCCTTTGAAGTATGAACTTACAGACCATCTTAATTTAGAAACTTCCACCAAGAACCCTAAGCGCTAACTGAGCCCTGAGTCAAAGCTCTCCCTCGTTGGCATTCCTCAGAGCAAGGAAAGAAGACGTTACACTCACTTAAAGAGGAACTTTTAGAAGGAAATGCGGGAGGGGAAGGAGAGAGTAAGCCCGGATCAGGAGGCGCGCTAAGCTTACCCACAAGAAAGAACGGAAGGAGGACTCGGGCGAACTGAAGAGAAAAGGAAGGAAGAGAGCCGGGGGACAGGGCCACAAGCTACTGGTTGAGATTAGATTCTATTCGCATCGAAAGGAAACCTAGTGATTCTCGCAGAGCAGGTAGCCAGCCTGAGGATAATCGCGGTCTTGCAAGCTGTCACGGAAAGATTAGAAGCTCAAAGAAGAGAAATGCTATTGCTGAAGACTTTCTTAAAATGTTGAATAGAAAAAAAGTAAGAAAGATAAGGTCTTTCACTCCCATCCTCGGACTATCGGTCGAGTACTACTTCCTAGCCTACAAAAGAAGAACTATACGATTCCACAAATCGAGAAAATGAATTCTACCTTTATCAACCGAAAGAAGGCTATTTTTCTGCTAGCTAGTGGCAGAAGACTAGACTCTATCTGAGGCTGGTGCCAAGAGTAGAGCGAAGGCCTTGCACCACCGGGATGAATGGGAAAGCCCGGAGGTGGAAATGATTCTGAATTACTTTGCAAACGATAGACAAACTTTCGATGGTAACTAGTTATTTATGTTTAAGTGATAGATCAAAATCGAAATGCGGTTCTGCAAGGGTGGTAAGACCAGCAGTTGACCCGCTTTCTATGAACTTATCTGATCCAGTGTCATATCCAGTTGACCGGGTCGAACTATCAGAAGTGGAGAAGGCATGAAGAGCACCAAAAAACCCCTTATCAATTCAATTGATTTTGACTTCATTGATCGAAGATGTAAGAGAGGTTAACCAGGTTCGACTACTGTCAGGATATATTTCACGGTGGACAGAATGAGGCTGACGATGAAGCCCAGGAGCTTTCCAGATGAAACTCTGAAGGCGCACTTCTTGGGATTTAACCGGAGCTCGTCTCAACCGGTCAAACACCATTTTAAGAACTCGCGAGGTGATCTTCGCGCGACTTTACCAGAATATCATCTACGTAGTCTTCCATCTCTACATGCATCATGTCATGGAAGATGGCTGTCATAGCCCTACAAGTGGTAGGTTGCCTCGGCATTTTGAAATCCGAACGGCATGACTTGGTAACACCATTGCGTGATGAAGGAGGTCTTTGTTTGTATCGAATGGGAAGGATGGAAGAGGGAAAGAGAGTCAGAGCCCTAAAGTCAAGGCAGTCCTTAGCAGTCGAGCTAGCTACCCTATGTCGAGCTAGCTACCCTATGTCGAGCTGCTACGCACCATCTATCGCCACCACAGTCCAGTATATGATAGTTAGCTAAGCCTTTCTAGCTCAATCTTTCTACACTGTAAAGAAGGAAACAAGGACGTGAACTAATCCAGATTACGAAGAAAAAGAATCTCTCAAAGCAGAATTGGATTACGACACGAGTTTTCAAGAGCTCCTTTTATTTTTAGATAATCTCTCTTTATTCATCAATCGATGCCTACCCTATGGATGGTTTCATAGCTTCTGTCAGGTCAGGAGTGAACGAAGGAAAGGAATTTTCCAAGTCACTGAGTTCGGGAAATTCCTTTGCCAGAGGCCTCTTTCTTTGTGCGCCAAGCCGGTCAATGTATAGAGCCGGCTAAGGGAGTCTTCACTCTAATTCTTAAACTCAAAATGTAACTTACGGCCTTATCTTCTACTGTAAGGGTTCGCGCTGGTACAGAAGACCCATCCTTAAGCTTGATGCTGTCACCCTCTTTCAAGGTTGACGCTTAGCTTAATTGGCTGATGATGGGGAAAAGTCTTCTCCCACAATGTCTGTTGGCAGTGGCAGGTCGGCTTCCGGAGTTTTAGTCTCAAGCTAGGGATCACCAGTTCCTTTATTAGCAGAAGGAAGCTCATCTTCTCTTCATGGAGATGAAATAGCAATCGTTAGAGATAGAGTTTCATATGCTTTACTAGTAATTTGCAGCCTGGAGTCCGCTCTTAGTGGTACTTCTTTTTTCACGCTCTCGAGATGAGCGCTCACTTTATTCATGCTACCGTTGAAGTTAGTGACATATGGGATAGATGTCGGCATTTCAGCTCTTGGAGGACAGAGTAAAGCAAGGAATTGATGCGAGCTGTTAGCATGTTAGCACTTTCCTGTGTGACTGGGACTTCATGCTTAGCAAGTCAGATGCTTCCTAATTATAGGATAGGACCTGTTTTCCACTTAAGCCGCCAATGCTAGTAAGACTTTCATTAGAATCTGATTTTCGGCATCAAAGAGCACGTGGGACTGGTGAGGGAAGGATTGCACATTAGTATTAGTAAGGGAAAACAGCCATGCCATAGCGATACATATGAGTTGCTTGGGGATAAGCGTAAAGGGTGTCATTTATCGAAAATGATTTTCGTCGTAGGTAAGTGAAGAACTACTCATGTTCACACTAAAAGAGCTCAACTCCGGGACTCTCAAAGCAAAGCTTGTAAATAACACTTTTTCGTTCTCAAATTTAGGACTGGTAGCGGGTCCCTTGGATCATGGGCCACAGCTACTTGGGTTTAGACCGCTGAACATCATTTGGATGTGCCGAGGCTATATGGGCTTAGGCCTTTTGATGGTTGTCATTCTCTGGGCTATTTGGATGGACTCAGATCCTTTGCATTCTTTCATAGCCACCTTTGACTCTAATAAAGGAACGAGCGGAATCCTGGTAAAGAAAAGGCGAGATAAGGGCAAGGGCGGCGTGACGATTCTATTCTATCTTATCGGGTCGGGTTAGCCGGGTGCTCTTTTTGTTTTTGACTCGCCTTCTGAAGTAGAAATGTAGTATTATAGTAGTATAAAGTATGGAAAGCGCGGCGTAGGTATCAATTCGTATATGGGAATACGTCTTGTAAACGGGCGTTCTATCTCAAGAAAGGTACCAATGGAAGCAGGCCCTCTATCAACATCTTAGGGCGAGTGCCTTCCAACCCCCTACCATTCACTGAAGACCACGGCATTAGCAGCGCTAAGGTCAGTCTAGAGAAAGAAAGTCCCCAACTACAGATAATATAGGAGAGTCCGGGGCCGAAACCGATTCCAACTCAGTCTGACGCTTTGGGGTGGGAACGCCGCTTGAGATTTAAGATTTTGAACCTCAGTCTATCGAAAGAACGTCAACTGCGAAGTCTAGAGATTGAAAGGAAACGGAATAGTATATTCCAGGCCCCTTGCTTGCCCGAGCTCCTTTCTCTTACGGGTATCGGTCCCGCTTTCCTGAGTCTAGCTCTGAGGGTGCGGGTAAAGCACCGCTTGCCTCTATCTCTTGACTTCGATCTCTTCTTCTATACGTATATGATAGGCAAAATCCAACTCTCTAAAGGCCTATAGGTCTGTGCCTTTGACTTCCTCACCCGATTCCAAATCCTTTCCTCTTTCTCCCTTGTCCGCTGCTCTGCTTTAAGCCAAAACAAGGCCAGACGCAGGCCTAAAACTCAATCTATCTGCTATGGACTATTTGCTAAAGTTCAATCGATCGAAGCCCTTCTTTATATGCGATTCCGCTTCTTACGGCCGGAAGCCACTCCTTCTCTGATACGGCTCGCTCATCTCTTCTCTTCTTAAGAGGTTAGAGGAGGGTCTAGACAAGGTAAGAACGTCACCAAGATGTAGCCTTTCCATATAGGAATTCTTCCCTAGG
This sequence comes from Cardiospermum halicacabum, assembly GCA_031304145.1. NCBI lineage: Eukaryota > Viridiplantae > Streptophyta > Magnoliopsida > Sapindales > Sapindaceae > Cardiospermum > Cardiospermum halicacabum. The sequence goes on along the minus strand of JARJHC010000093.1, from coordinate 17,461 downwards.
CAAGGGGTACTTTTATTAACCCAACCTTTGAGCATTTTCAGGGCCTAGCTCACTTTCCTATCCTAGTAGGCCTGATTCTCAACCACCCTTTGGCTCTTTATAAGTCTTCGTTGCTCCTCTGCCTCTCTCAGTCATCATTGATCCTCAGTTCAGGTTTCTACCTCTACACAGTTCGCTAATTGTAACCGAGACTTTTCAATACAACTTTGACTTTCATCCTCGCTTTTCTTCATTTTCGATCCATAAGAAGCTTTTTTTTCTATAAGGGCGGGGAACCGTACTCCGTACCTTGGCTTTGCAGCGTGGGGTACCATATGGTAGCACCTAGCTGTCTCTCAACCATTGACTGTTAGACACCCATCTGATCAGTAATCGTGCAGCCGATTACCTACAGCATGAGAACGGCTTTATGGGATTTCACACTGATAATATCAATGCAGCCTTTACCCTGTCATTACCCAGTAACTCTAGTATACGTAACGAGCTAGAGAACGAGAGAACAGTACGTTTCCAGTTCCTAGACGCCCTTGGCGAACGACAGGAATTGAACCCGCGCGTGGTGGATTCACAATCCACTTTGCTACATCCGCCTTGGTTTTACTACCGCAGTTGTTTGACTTTGTTTACTCTAAAGGGCCATGTTTAGTGTGGTGTACTTTTCCAAACCGGCCTATTAAGCGTAAGCACAGCTAAGCTAATATGCGCCGGAGAAAGCCGAGGTGCCTACAGACCAAAGCATAGTTCCTATCCGATCGGGGAGCCGGTCAGAGCTATCAGTGGCTTCCTCCCTAGCTCTACTGGTAAGGCAGATAAGGAGGCTAGCTGTAATCGCTTGCATGTCGGTCTCTCTTACGTAGCAAGGTTGGTACACAGAACTATCATGCCAGACTAAAGGAAAGGTGCCAATCAATGCAAATGATTGAGAGCATGCCCATTACAGTAGCGTGAAAGCGATACAGTAAGCGGACAAGGCGGTCAAGTGAACACTTTCCGAACACTAACCCAATTGGATGGGAAAGTTAGCATTCACAATAAAGACTAATAACAATGAGTGAAGCAAACTTCTGACCAAAGTAGAGGGGATTTGAGGGATCATCGCCTACTTTCTCATGGACTAGCCCACTTAGCTATTTAGCGATCTCAAACCTTGGAGAGGAGTATAAACCATCTTTTAGGGAATTCAGATGTTAGGGTTCACTCTAAAGCTCAATCATCATTTAGGGTTTTATTCAAGGGGATTTCCCAATGGGCAACTCAGGAACGACTGCCAAAGCCGCTGCTGACCAGAAGCTGCAGAAGATTGATGAGGAAGAGCCCAATCAGGAGAGACAATTCCTCTTCGAATGAGTTTCACATAGTGAGACTCAGGGACTACCGCTAGCGGCAGCAACTGCTGAGGAGAGTAGGTCTGAGACTCATCTGCTAGCACGGATCAGGCCTCTTAGTTAAGCTGACGTAACGGCTTCCGCTAAGATACTCCTAATTTCCGGATAGAAAAGTGAAGTGAAAGATAAAAGTAGCGAGAGGATCTTTCTCCAATAGCCTGCCCCGAATGCCTTATCCGGCCCTCGATATGGCGAGCTGGAATGATCGATGGTGAATACAGTCTCGCAACTTACCCATCAACCTTGCCAATAGGTTATTCGTATTCTTCGTAGAAGGGGTTGGTTAACTGCCTCTATCTATCCCGTGAGTGGAAAGGGGTACTATCAAGAAAGTAATGACTCATGGCTTCGATCTGACCTTCAGGGATCGGGGCTCTCGACTATTAGTGGCTAGTACGGAGTTCACATCCGAAGCTGCATTCGTCCAAGCCTGACCCTACCCTACCATCCGAACTTGTTGAATCAGCAGCTGGAATTGAATGAATCAGTGGTGGGTCTATTCCCGTGACTCGAATTCGCGGATTTCCTGTTTATGTTTACTTGCGCCGGAATGAAAAATCGTTTCCAAGAAAACTTCGTTAGAATTGGATGTGTTAAGCATATAGCTAGCCTTCCTTCTGAGCCAGGATCAAACTCTTCTTTTCCCGTGGACACACGAGCAATCCAACCCGCATGATTGAGCCCTGCAGTGGTAGAACCTAGTGAACCAGACATACGACTGGAAACCTGAATAGCCCTTCTTCTCTTATGAGATTTCGAGGCTAGGGCTAGGAAACTAATGGTAATGGCCCTTTCACCGGCTTCCTAGAAACCAAAAGAGCCAAGCTAAAAAGGAGCTCCTTTTCTCTTACGACTCGAACAGACATATCTCGACAGCCGAGAGGAAGTAGCTATTTGATGAAACACACATCCTTATCGTCCGCATAAGGGCTTATGTGGTGGTTTCACAACTTGATCAGGGGCTGATAAGTGAGAAGGTCTTTCTATCCAGACACTAATCAGGCAAAAAAAAGGTGAATGCGATAGCAGTGTGTGCTGAAGCTGCCGTCATGTATTATGTTTTCGGAACTAGGCCGCGGACATTGTGTAGGCAGCGCAATAGTGCTTCTGACTCTACGGAGCCCAATATGCTAGTGCTATGCTAGCTTGCTAGTAGCTTATATAATTAGATAACTATACTGTACTAGCTTACTAGCTCCTGTCTCATTCCGTATCCTACACTCGCCTGCTTGAAAGCGGATTGCTTTCCTTTCCTCTCACTGACTAGCTATACTACAGAAGGAATTGCTTCCCTGGCTTACGACTGGCATTACTACTTTCTAAGAACCGTGCTTTCAACCCTTGGCTCGATTGCTTGACTGGAATCAGAGGAATTCATGGACAGCTACTGTTAAGAAGCATGAACTCTTCATTCGCCTAGGTGTTTTCATAGCGGAAAAGCCTCTATATGGACAGCTCCCACACTAGACCTGAAAGTCGAAAGAAGAAAAGGAATTCTATACGTGATGAAAAAGAGAAGGAAAGTACTTTAAGAGAAGACTTTAGCCGGTACTAGCTTGACAGTAGGAAGAGTCTAAAGGCCTAAGCCCAGCTATTGAATCCACTATTCTTCTTCAAGCGATGCTTCCTTGAGTTGAATCAGCCGAGAGTTCATCCAGAGGGGAGGATCAAGGTAGTGAAGTGAGAAAAAAAAAAGAAAGGTGATTCCTATTATGCCTAGCGAAAGTAAGCCGGGCTGTATCTGAAAGAATTCAAGACCTAAACCAAGGTAATGTCTTCAAGAGGTCTCATTCACCATCAGGCTATTTCAGTAGATCGTTCCACTCTAACTTATGTTAGACTTTCGTTCCACTTTGTTGATCGTTGTAGAAAGAAGGAATGATTGAGGTTGGGTGCCGAGAATCGAGAGATGGGAGGTCACCGAAGCTACCACCATCAGACTAGCACTAGAGAAAGGGTTCTCTCAAGATCCTTAAAAATACAGATTAGGGCATCGGTCGGGTCCAGAACAGGAGACGACGGTTTCCCATGATGAATCCGTTCTATATTTAGAACCATCTTATACCACTTTGGCTGTGGCTTAAGGGAAGGGTATGCTTCAACAGATGAATCCGCGAACCCGGATGCTTTATCCAATCCCGTTCTTCCTGATGAGTCTCTTCTGTCTATGCCCTTTCTTCTTACTTAGAAAGCTGGTTCACTCCATCCATAAAAGTTCGATGCGGAAAACCCTTTCTCTTACGTAAAAACAAGAGTTGGACCCTGAGAGAACTCAGTGCAGAGAATGAATCTAAGTTCGATGGTGATGTATGGAATGCTCGGGCATTGATTGAGAAGGAAAGGACACTTTATGAGGCGCATCCGTTCTATTAGCATTAGCCGCTGATCCCACAATGGAATGGACTCGGCGATGAAATCTCTTTCGTGATCGGAGATAATAGAAAGAAAATAATAAAATATTAAAGGGGTGCCCCTTCTGGGGACGAAAGCGCACTTGATGTTTCAAGAGTCTCAGTCGAAGTCCTTCTCCCTATTACCCGTCGGGTAAATAATATGTCAGCAGGAGTTGGAATTTCTCAGGTGCCAGTTTCAGCTTAGGTGTAGTCTTCTGAAGTCCCTCGTGTCTAACCCCCAGTTTGCTTGCTTGTCTCAACTTGATCAATCGAAGAGGTTGGCTAATAAAGGTCGGTAGTCTACTCTACGGAAGGATTTAATGGATCTTGAATCTTATTGATCTTATCGAGTTAGTTCTGCACCACCACAGGGCCCAAACCATACCTTGAGGTGAGAGAGGGAGAGACGAGGTTCTCCTAACAATGGACCAAGTCTCAACGAGTTCTTTCTTTTAGTGAAGGGAACCAGTACTTAAGCAAGAGGGGTCTCACCGATGGTGGATCGGAACCTAGGGCGACTTCGAAGACCCTTGTATTATTCTTAGTCGAAGCTATGCATGAGTGGATCTCTTCTCTTGATGAGGAAGGATCCCAAGGGGCTATTAATGCCACACGCCCGGTGAAAGGAATAAAATTATTTACCATATCAAATGGTTCTCTCCGTATCATGAGATGGGCTACTGCGCGCTAACAGCTAAAAAAAATAGGGCTTATAAAAAAATATGCCCCGCCGAAAAAAGGGAATTCCATATTCAAAAAGAGAAGGGCAGCTCGAAGCCATTAAGTATTTCCCTCCCTACTGGCATGGATATATCAAGCAATCAAGTATGAGTAATCGAGTATATATCATACCAACCCGCGGGGGTGCAGCAACTCAAGTGTATAAAGACCCTACTGCACAAAAGGCAAAGAAAAAGATGCGTACGAACTATTTAAGGCAGAAGGGATTCGAACCGGACCAATAAAGTCTTGTAGCTGTGAGTGAAGCATTACAATAATTGGCTCGACCCTGATCGAGTTGCATTTCTCGATCACTAGATAAATGATATATAAAAGGCCTGACGACCGCAGGCTTTTCAAAACAAATACTTCAAGAGATATCGGCTAAACGAAAAGGGGATTTGTGCTTTCCTCTTAAAGTAGGGGTTGGACCAAGAAGATAGGTCACAAGTGGCCTTACTCTCTTTGTTTCGGAATGAGGATGGGAACGCCTTCCACTCCAATAAATGATAGGACAGCTTTTGGTGCCTACTCTCGCGGAACGGAAGGAAAGCCACAGAATAAAGGAATTTTGCTACTAGAAAGGAAAGAAAGAGAGGGAGACAGAGAAGGGATCCTAACGCATTCCCATAGTGATATTCACCTAGAGACAAGACTATGTCAAAAGAAAAAATAATACAATAATACAAAAAAGAATCTACGTCCCATGACGATAGATGAATTGAGAAACATCCGGGAACGACTAAGTCGTGACGGTAAAAAAAAAAAAAGGGGCACTGGTGTAAGGAATTACGCCATAGAATCAAAAACTGGAATTGGCAAAATCCACGCGGCCTTTCTTAAAATAAAAGGTCTATAGCTGACCCTCCATTCGCAACAAGGTAGCCGTAGGGAAACCTTGTTACGACTTCACCCCAGTCGAAGACCCCACCGTTAGCTTTGCTAAAGCAGTACTCCCAGGGTAAGGACAGGTGGCAGCCCTCACCGATGTGGTGTCCAGTCACAATCTACAGAATAAGAAGATTCTCCTTTTCTTATGGATTTCTCAAGCTAGGACCAATGCTTACTATCGAGCTTGCTTCGTCGGGCGATAGGGAGGACGGATCTCGTTTGGTTATTGAATAAGGCGGAAATGCAATTCCAGTTCGGTTTACTACTCTTGATCCAGAAGTGATGATTTCATCCATTTCCCTATTTGGTAAGCAAGCTATTCAATTAAGTACGGGGTTCCCCCTCCAGGAATGGAGGACTATGCAATCCAGGTGAGTTTAGTGAAACATTTCGTCGATCTTTCCATCCTGCCTTTCATTCATGCTTTCAGGTAGTTCACTGGCTTCCTCGGTTGGTCTTATCCAAACAGCAAGCCATGCCCATTAGCCACTGAATGAATAGGCTACTACGGCTGCAGCTGCCAGGATGACTTATTTGCTTTCACTGCTTGCCATCGCTGACCTAACAACTGGTAAGCGATGTGCCCTATTGACTGACCAGCCGAAGAACATCCTTAGGAGAAATCAATCAAGGTTTTTGGCTCACAACAGGTTCTCAAACTGCCTTCCGAAGATCGAGTGGCTATCGACGAGAGTCGAATCCGCCTATGATAGAGGGCTACCCCGATTACGAGGCGGATTCAGATAAGGTAAGGTCGGAGGTTCCATATGAGCATATAGGGACGATGGTTTCCCCGGAAAGATCCTTTATGTGAAAAAAAACTATCAATATATGTTGAGTTAAAGTTCATCATGTGAAGAGGGAAGCGACTCATTTAGCTGACCGTCAGGCTAACTTGGGTGTTAGGCTGCAGTCTTGTAGTCAGTTGATGAGAGGTCTTTCATTCCAGTCCAGAAGATATTTCATTTTCACTCTTTCCCCCACTTATCATCTCGCTGTGGGACTTGTTCCCTCTTCAACTCAGCGCTTTATAGATAGGCATTTTTTTTTAGAATGCTTTAACACCTTACCTTTAAGTAGCCGAGCCGAAGTAGCTCTCACAAATCGAATTTTAGTACCACGGAGAAAAGCTAGCTGAATAAACAAGACAGGGAGCGCCCGCTCGGCAATGCTCCCTTGGGGAGGAGACAAAACACTTTAATATAACAATATAAACTCTTATTCAAAAGCTTTAGCTTTTTCGATATATGAACAAGATTACTATGGAAGAGTTGGTAAACATTGTTATGACTCATAGCTCTAAGATGACTAGCATGAATAAGCCAGCTTCAACACCACCTAGACTATTAATCATAGACAGACTTGCACCGACCTAAACATAAAAGATGAACCTGGTCTGTCTATTTGTACGCATTGGCTTAACTCACTCCTAAGCTGCCTAGACACTGCAAAGAACACATAATGAAACTGCCTGGTAAGGGCTGTACAAGGGAACGAGAAAGGAGTTTTATAATAAAGAGTTTGGGAATGCCCCGCTTAGTTAACAAACATCGAGTTTGGAGTCGGGGCAGCATGGATACGAGACTATTGAAGTGAAGTTTGGAATCATTGTATTGTGGTTTTCTATCTTCAGATTACCAAATTGGAGAATCGCCAAGGCCTTTCAGCGATTCGACGCACCCCCCCTAAGCGTCACCCTTTACCTACCTGACCTCAGATCAGAGAAAATAAAATGAGTCGCCCTAGTCTGACTAATAGTTTTATTTGCTCTGTAGGATAGTAGGGCGAATGAATCGCATTATTGCGATTTGGCTAGCGGAATCACCCTACTATATATATCAACCAGGTCAACTGACGCCAGCATCACCACTACGGAAACGAAATTTCGTTAGTCCTTTTTCTGTGAAACAAAGCCAATTTCCGCCTTCCATCCCACCTTTCCCTGCTTGAGACTCTTTCCCTGCTTGAGATTTTTTTTTATTAGCCCAGTCATGAACGAACTGCCCTGGTTGGAGCCATGGTCTACCCAGCAGTGCTTCATATCCTCCTTGCTCTTTGTCTAAGATTGGACTAAAGCAAACCTGGCATCCTTTTTTGTTGTTTTTTCTTTTGTTTTGGCTAAGAAGCCCGTAGGTTGTACGCCAGCCATACGGAGCTTGAACTGTGATGGCCACAATGCTTAGCTATTGCCCGATCCCCAAGACGCCTTTGGTTGAATGTTCACACCTGATCCACCGTCTGCACTTCCCCCACATTCACTCCCGGAAATTGAAAGAGGAAAACAGGAATTGTAACCTCCCGGTCCGCTGTAGTCAGCCTCACGGCGTGCCTGACTGGCGAGTCTGCCGTCTCCACGGCTTTACCTTTAGCCGTCTGCTCCTCAAGCCTTCGAGTGCCGATCTTCGCTTTTTCCGTCTCGCGAAGATCTTGGATCCGAACCTTCGCTTCGCATCTACTCTCTCTTCGAGGATGAACCACGCCTTCGCTATCGCAAGAATATAGCGATCGAAGAGAGCTATCGCTGAGCTGCTTCGCGTATTACGAAAGCCGTATTGGGGCACGCTGCAAGAGCGTAGGTGAGTGGTAAGCGTAGGAGCGATAACGAAGGGCAGCGGCAGCTGTGTGGTTCCTGGTGCCGTCGCTAGATTGAGATCTGCAGGGTGGCGGGGACTTCGACTGCCTTATATCGGGTGAAGAGAAGGGGGTGGTAGGCTTAGTAGGGCTCGAACCTACAATCTAACCGTTATGAGCGGTACGTTTCAACCAATTAAACTATAAGCCCCTACAGATCTCTACATGCAATTTTCTCACTTCGGGAAGAGCGGACGGAAAGGGGAGGTCTTTGCTCTATCTGCTTCTTCCTCTTCCCAGGAAAATAAAATGATATTATTATATTATTTATATAGTTATATATTATATAAATAAAATGAAAGATATTAGAATTATAAGCAAGCGGCCCTTTCGCGACTCAAACTGCCGGTACGCTTTCCGGCTCGCAACGACTCAAACGGGCTGGGGCTCTCTATCTGCTTGCAATGCCGGCTGTTCGCGTTTAGTTAAAAGTAGAAGTAGAGGGCGCCCTTTGCCCCACACTTCAAAAAAAGTAAAAAAGTACATAATAAGTAAGAAATAAAAACTTAGTTACGGGAACCGAAGGTTAGGCCGACTACTTACTTTAAACTTTCACTTTAGTATAGCTAAACTTAAATTTTTTCTACCTGTCTTTTTTCTGTCAATGTTGCCAATTCCCAGAATACTAATGTACCCTCGTGCATACAGTTGCCCAACGACTTTCTTCCTCCGACTCTTTTAGCCACTTCCGCATCTGTCGTATTCGGGAGAGCTTGCTTCGTGTCGGAGCATTTAGCAATGCCAGCAGCCTGGTGAGGGCTGGCTGTCTGGGGGCAGGCGAAGGCAGGGCCCGCTGGGCTTGCTTCTCATGAGATTGGGTGACGGAATCGGAAAGGGGCTCATAAACCGGGCGGGCAGGCTTTTGGGCACACGGAAAAGGGGAAGTGAATGGAGGGTGCTTCTCAGCTAGAGTTGGGGGTGGGGTCGCTATAGTGGCTGGGGTGAGTCTTCCTACACGGCAGGACGCCCGGCTCTAAACGAAGTCAGGGGCTTACCACCACATCCTCTACCAATAGACTCGAAGCTCTTCATATTCAAGCGGGATAGAGAATCTTCTCTCAAAAAGAGAGAGACCAAAGATGACAGAGGTCGGTTCAAAAAATATACGGCAGTCAGAACGAACAGCTTCTGTCTCCAATATATGGCGATGCTTCCGCTCGGCAATTCCATTCTGCTGAGGAGTGTAGGGGCAGGATCGTTGGGAAAGCGCTTTGTAAGTGAAGAGACTTCGCGAAGCAAGATTCTTGATTGATATGGAGACTTGTATTTTTCGAGATTTAAAAAGTGTTCCAAGTTACAGATAGAGTAGGAAGCAGGTTAGCGCTAGAACCTAAGTGAGTCATTGTTCGAGGCGGAGAAGAAAGAGATGAAATAACGTATAGGATCGATTTTCAGCCAAGGTTTTGGGGAATAGGGGGCAAGCCAGCCTCTAGGTTCGAGGAAGGCGTAAGTAAATAAATTTCTTTGTAAGCGATCGTTCCTCACCTCAAAACGAAACCGCTAACAGCAGAGGGCTGTATCTATATATAGTATAGAGAGCTTACCAGACGAAACCAGGCCTTGTTCACTCGGGCACGAGCCTACCTTGTAAGAACCAAAGAAGGGGTACCGGCCTACCTACCATTACCATTTAGGGAATGAACCGAGTTAGAGGCCTATGCTTCCTTTACCGATAGCCGACCCGAGATCTAAGGTTAGTTAGTTTGATTTTCTCCATAGAATTTCTTTACCGATAAGAGCTAGCTCAAGTAAGCGTAACGGCATAAGAGAGCAGGAAGAGCTTACTATCATAGCAGCACATACAGAGTGCCAGTTCCGTTGGGTTCCCATAGCAGAGAAAAAGAGCTATTCCAAATCGAATGAATATTCAATCGAATAAATAAGGGGTCAGGAAGTCCAACCAGACTACGGCTACGGCTCCAAGTGAGGAGGGCGTCTTTT
>JARJHC010000093.1:0-2500 GCA_031304145.1 Cardiospermum halicacabum | reverse complement strand
CACAGCAACCTCCACTACAATAGAACCCGACAATGAGTTTACGAAGGCTTCGAGTAGTGCGAGATAGGCTAATCACCAGACTGCTCTGGAATAGGTTAACCGCCGGAGACAAGAACGAGTGAATCTAGTTTCGAGAGCATGCCTTACTATAACTTATAACTATAGGGCGTAGAGTTTCTAAGTGAAGGCAAGCGCAACTATAACTATCTATTTCATATCCTCCCTGTCAGCAAGGCGGGTCTAAAGCCTACTGCAGCTAAGGTAAAGATCAGACATGTGCAACAGGATAACGTCTGAAAAGCTCATCTTCCACAATTTCATTGTACCTCTCTCTTTCCTTTGCTTCGTTACTTTCAACCGGCCATTCGACAGCTAACGCTAACAACGGGAACTTCAACCGAAAAGGTATCCATTCACTAAACAACAACTGAAAGCGGTACGCTCGGGCATCTATCAACTCCCTTAGGCAGGATTAGAGTAATCTCGCTCTTAGAGTAGGGCTATCTCGCTTTCCTAAACCTACTGAGCCCCTTTCCATTGAAGTAGGGAAAGCGGGATGAAAGCCTAAATCTTCAATTTAACAGGAAAGAGACCATGCCCTAGTTCGGTGCGCGAAGGTATCTTAGTTTTCCGTTAGTCTTCCGGGAAGAAAGTAGCTAGACTAAAAAGTTCCGGTACGAGGGAATACTTGTTTCGATAGTCCTAATGATTCTATCGGAGGTGACAGCAATAAGGAGTCCCGAGACCGAATTCACTCTGTCTGCCAAGCACTATAGCTAAAGGTAAGGAGAGATGTTCTTTCTAACCGGGCTAACCAAACAGACTGACAGAGCTATCAAACTGATGCTAAGGCGCAAGGGCTTTCGCGTTAGTGCCCTTGCTTGTAAGCTTGTAAGTAAGAGGTAGGTTATTCAACCAATTGATGAGAGTCAGTACAGATTCAAAGAGTGAATTATCGCAGATAAGAGTGTGGTCTAATGCCTAGAAAGCAGGAAAGAAATAGGAATCCGGTCAAAAATTATATAGAACTTTTCTTCTTTGCTGCTTTGAGTCCGCCAATCAAGAGGAACAAAAAAGAACATTTGCCTTTGGTTTGGTTGAGAGCTTTTTTCGCTCTCGTTCTTAGTTCTACAAGAGTAGAATAAGCAAACTATACTCCCACCGGGGGAATCCTTCCTGTCATAGGAAGGGGAAAGGTTAGCCTAAATAAGTTCACTTCCTTTCTCGCTTATCTTTCTTTATTTAAATAGGATTTAAATAGGAAAGCGGGATGGGATGGCACTCGACAAAGCATTCCTTCTATTTTGGGATTCGACTGCCTTAATTCTTTGAAGTGAAAAGGCTAGAGTAAGCAAGGTTCTTTCCCCCACGGGGAAGGTTGTATTTTAAGCCAGTAGTGAGTAAGCCTATGAGCCTTGGAGGAGTAGGGAAGTTGATTCAAAGCTATCCCTGGGCTGACGAATAAGCTAAGTGCCCTCAAACCCTGCCAGAAAGAGAAAGGATAGAGCTAGAATAAGTTTATTACTCCCAAGTTCTAGTTCTGTAGCAAGAGCTAGTCATTCCCACGTGCTATCCAGTAGTCGTGGATAAAATCAGTCCAGTATTCGATTTCTTATGTCCCCTAGTCCTACTCCGGATGGTTCTTTCGGCCTAGGTTGTCTCAACTCACTCTTGATTCAACCTCCTTTCACTTGGTAAGCAAGTTGGGTCGATATTCTTAGCCGAGCATCCCCCTCATGTTTTTACTGAGGTGCACTCGATATATTGAAAATTTATTCCTCTAACAAGCTTCCTTCGTCACCCTATGCTATGGTCGAGTAATTTTCCCTTATTCTAGTGAACAAGCATAGAACCTTGACTTTGAATTACAATCAATAGAAAGCGATCGGCTATCTCTTTTAATGGATTTATGCGTAAAGTAAGGCTTCCTTCTTGGTATACCCAAGCCCACTCTCTCTTGCACATCCGGTCTTAGCCCCGCACCCAATCCCTACGGTTGATAGGCGCACCGATTCCATTCATGATTAGAATTAGTAGGGATAGGGCCTATCCGCCCATGCCGGTAGTTTAGTTCACTCGCTTGCACTGGTTGGGGTTACTTGATCGAAGGAATAGAACACTTTCCTTTAATACCAATCAAAGTACCCGATCCTTTAGCGATAATCAATAAAAAGAGATGGGCGAGCGCAGACTCCTTTCTGAGGATCGAAAGGACTTATTCTAGCATGCCCATTCAAGTCCCAGCAAATACCCTTTTCTTTTGGACTTATGCCTTGCCTGTGCTCTATCATTCATTCCCAAAAAAGCCCATCCAAAGGCAGGCTCCTGGCTCGAGAAGAAGGGCTCCTATCCCTCATTGCCCAAGGAAGGGCAGTAGCTTGATTACTTGACTGCCTGTTCCAATGTCACCTCGTTCTATCTATCTTCCATCCGTTCCTTTACCTTTTCTTGCCACTGGGGCTTCAACCTTTCCATCATTTCCTGCTAGCTTAACATCCTT
>JARJHC010000092.1:30704-41550 GCA_031304145.1 Cardiospermum halicacabum | reverse complement strand
ACAGACAAGCTTCGCAGGGCGTCGTCCAACGCCCACCAAGCAAGTTAACCATAACTCCAAGTCTTGTCTTGAAAACAACCTCTCTGTGCCGTTAGTGCAACATTTCTCTAGTGTACCTTTGGGGTAGTGGTAACGGGCTCCAGAGCATACCGGTATTCAGTTTCTCTTATCACCGTAGTAATGAACCAGTGATTTCTCAACCTGAACAAATAGATAAGACTAGGTACCCCTTTTCAAGCTCTTCCCCGGAGCGGAGGGAACACCCAGATAGACTTGCTTACCCCCTGCTAGGGAACCCGTGCTGGAGCAATGTAACTGGATTAGAAAAGGATATATTTCCACTTAGCTATTGCTTGAAAGAGTAATTTCTTTCTTCTTTGAAGAAAATGAATTTCCGGTACCGGGGTGGGAATATATGCCTTTATCTCTGCTCGTTAGCGCTTGGGCAGTAGTTTCATTCGAGTTCGACTCAAACCAATCAGTTGCATAATTGCATAACCAGTTCGCATCTATTTAGGAAATCGCTTTAGTGCTGCGCAGCGAGCCAGGGAAGTAGTGACTGTTCCCCGTTGCCCAGAGAGCTATAATCTAGGAAGTAGCAAGAGAGGCCAGGCCGGGAGTGGCTTTCGAAAGCGAAAGATAGGGTTTCAATCGATTAGAGGAATGAGAGATGAGAAGGCTTACCCCATTTGACTCTTTTGTCGAGTAGTAAACTACCTCTTTCTCTTTGCCCAAGGATTGCGAAGAAACTGAGATTCCAAGCACTGGGCCTAAAAGACTGCTTCTTGAGCACATGGTCAATGTAAGGGACTTACTTATTTGTTATGCGGTCGCCTCGCCTCGGTTTCAGAGTTATATCATCTATCTATCTTGCTTGACTCAGATGCAAGCCGTTGTTTTGTTGATTGGATTGGGAGCGGGACCTGTAACCACACCCTTTGCTTTGTTGAGACCGGCTTTTTTCCTCTTTTTAGAGTCTCCTCGTTCATCAAGTCAGTGAGCAGTAGGCCTTTCAACAGCAAGCCAGTTGAATTAACGAAGTTAGTTAGATAAGTTATCTGAGACAATCTAGTTCTCGAAAGGTAAGCTTTTCTCAAGCAAGTCAGAAAGAGCTAGTCAAGTCAGGAAGCCAGTCAATCCAGTTATTAGTTAGCACTACCTTCTCCTCCCTTTCAAGCGGTAGGGCAGGCAGCTCTTTATGCTCGTAAAGTATACTCCACTCGCTCTTATATACTAAGAACTTTTTTTTGAAGAAACTTCGTTTACCTCTCTTTTTCTCGGATGACTTTTTCTTAGTCTTTTTCTGCATGGCTAGGGAACAAAGTTGGTCATGCCACATTTAGGCAGAGGACATAGCTTGGAGATTCTGAGTACCGTCGAAAGAGCACTCGGGCCGCCAGTTAAGTTGTCGGTCTCACCTGCCTACAAGGGTTGCCTGTAAGGTTGATACGTTCTTGAGTTGAGTATGCTAGGGAAAGGTAGTCGCATATCCTGTTCCTTGGTCCCAACGTGAAGCTCGCTTAGAAAGACAAGTGAAGGGATTCTTCAATGCGAGAAAGAAGCTGTCGACTTTGTGGACACTGGGGCAGGAGGGGCTAGGGAAGCAATAAGTGTTCCTTTCATGCTCTTTCTCACGGGAAGTGGAATCTGGCCAATAAAAGAAGCCTTTGTCTTTTCCGGGAACATATTTCTCCTCACTAAGTGGCTGCACACACCAGTCTTACAGATAGAGTCAAGCACGAGACGGGTACGTACTTGTTCTTTTCAGCATGTGCTAGCAAAAGGGTATCCGCGGTGGAATTCGTTGTTTTGCTGGTCGGCTGAGGAAAAGGCAAATGGACTAATCCAATAAAATAGACAGAAGAGTCTCGAATCCTCTGCTCTTACTCTTCTCGCAACGCAAAAGGTTATTAGAAGGGGACGAGATGGGATTGACTATATCCTTATCCTTCTATTCTAAATAATTAAACTCGTATAAGTAAGACTAAATAAACGAGTGATTTAATCCCACAGATTCGGACTAGCACTATAAAGGCTTAGCTTATTTAGTACGGGAAATGGCTGAAAGGGAACTGACCTGAAACTCTATGTAAGCTTGATCCCATTGCATTTGCATTGCCTGGAAGAGTCAACTTATAGCCCAACAACCAGGGCAGGGGCTTAGCTTAATACTTCAATTGGGCTTACTTTAGGAATTGGCCGTATACCGTATTTATATCCAAGAAAAGAAAGTGAACTGGCAAAGACTCCATTGAAATGAATAAAGGCAAAGCATAAGAATTGGCTGAACGAATGAAAACAACTCCATATAAGCAAACTGAAATATTTTATACCAGCGAGAACTCCAAATTCAACTCTTCCAACCCGATCGACGAGGCCTCAGAAGATTCGTCAAAGTAAGCCATTATGCATCAACATCAAGCCATCAAAAGAGAATCTTCTCGAAATTGACTACATCGACGGTTGCTCCTCGAGTCACCCGAAGCGAGCGACCATAGGGAAATGAGGAACCATAGGACTGGCCTGAAGTGCCTGCCCCCTCTTCATCTTCCGAGTCATGCCCGGAATGAGTACTTTGCCCTTGAGATCTATCCAAAGCAGAAGAAGGTGCGGAGCAGCTCGACCAGAGGGAGAGGAATAAAGCTGCTTGCCGAGCTGTCTAAGATGACTAATAGAAGCTCAATCGAACAGACCTTGCCTAATAGACTGGAATCGGGTCTATCTTAAGCGGGAAAAGCCTACCGACGGGTATGAGTTCAATACAGGGATTCGGCATTCAAGAACTCCCTCCCTGCCATCCTATGTAAGAATCGCTTTCAGGCCACTACTCTTTCTCTCCTGGAAGCGAAGGCAGGAGCAAAGCCTATTGATTCACCTGTTTGCTAACCTACTTGTCGGCTACCCGCACTCTGTACCAGAATAGGGCTCTGGAGTTCATACCACCCGGCGGTTCATCAGAAGTCTGGAAGGCGGCGCCTAAACTAGATGTCCTAAACTCGATTGCCTGGTTGAGGAGAACCACTAGCTCTGTAGAAGTGGAATCCTTGAAAACGTATTTGCATCTCTCTATCTATATATAGAGTAGAGGGTCCCGCCCCTTGTCATTTAAATCTAGAGAGGGACTTTTTAACACTGTATAAAAAAACTGGGTTCAGGAGCGAGGGGATAGTGACCAGTGACGAGTGACCATCAGGGCCTTTCAGTGATAGGGCAAGTCAAGCCTGCTAGTAGCCAGTATTCAAACTAGGGGCAAAACTCTTTCTTTCAGACTTGAGTTCCATAATCATAGGAAGAGAGGCTTTAACGCAATTCTTTGCCGCTTCCTCCGCTCGACAAGGAAAATCATAGGAAGGATAGCTACTACAGGTGGGAGAGCTTTCACCTCCGCATCTCTCCTTAACTAACCTCGCGCTAGCGCGCAACATCAATCCCTTGCTTGTTCTCTAGGTTGCTTGTTTCCTTATTGAAAACTAAAGCGAGTGGCTTTCGCTCCTGTCTCCTCACTTAGAGAGAGTAACAATTCACTTCGTTCTCCCCAACGTCCCAACTAAAGCAACGTCTGCGGCCCCTCAACCGCGTTAGAGGTATATTACCCCACCTTATTTAGGCATTTTCGGGACTAGCTTCTTAATGCTATTGCTTCCAAAGCCGATATAGACCATAAAGTGAACCAAGATTCAGGTAAACACCATGCTGGGAAACGGATTCAGCCAGCGCAATACTTAAGACAATGGAAGCAATAAAAACAGAAATTCACCCTAGCCCCCCTACTTGTGTTGTTTAGTTGGAGTGGGTCAAAGGAGGGTTCCTGCAAAAGCTCTCTCGCCATCTGGTTCAAAGGTTCCCTCACACGGGCTGCTAACGCCGGGATGCGAACTACTAACATGATCTACAAAGGTATCCTTTGCTACATTAACGAGAAGCTTTAGATCGGGTGATCTCAAAGCCTCTGGCTTTAGGAGCAAAGGTTCGGGAAGAATACCACCAAACAGAGAACCCTATCAGAGGCCCTTAGCCTTAGTTGGAAGCTAAACCAAAGCTAAGCTTGTAGGCTCGTAGAGAAAGCTATTGTGCAGGTATACCCATAATCCATGTTCCTGAACAGTCTCGTTCGAACATCTGATTCACCTTAGGGCGGACACTTCACTTCAAGCTTAAACCTCCGTCTATGATCGGCTTGCTTTCTCGGTATCGTGAGTCTAAACTCTTTAAGCCGGCTAACTAATAGATAGAGATATAGCTCAGTAAACACGGGAATCACTATCGCCTTCGGCTTAAACACGGCTACGCTTCGCTCTTTTTAACTATCGCTAGTCTGTGAAATAAGATTGCAATTTCTGGTCACTTTCAGTCTAACCCGGATTTACTTAGTTAGTCGGGACTTGCTTCTTTAGCGTGTAGTGGATCAACCAGGCTAGCTTTCCTGTAGTAGAGCGCGGGAGAGTGACCATCAGGGCCTTGAATAGGGTGTGCCTTTTTTTTCTGTACATTTTTTATGAGGAGTACTCTTGAATGTACTATACTGTAGGTTCTCAGTGCCCTAAGATCCCAATCCCAGATCGAGTTCCAATCGCAGAATTGTTCTCAAGCGAATGGCTTTTACTCAACCTCAATTCATTAGGACCTCCCTTTATGTCATTTCTTTCCTTGCCAGCGTGAGGAGTCAGATCGGATTCTAGCACTTGCATGGAATATGGGATAGTGGCTATTGGCAGCCTCTCTTGGCATGAGCACTAGCATCTTGCTAACATCGGCTTTTTCCTCCGACTAGAAGGGGATCTTGTTCACGGCGGATTCAAGATCCTCAAATGTGGCTTTGGCTTCAGCTATCTCATTCGTTCTTTTTTATCTTTTGATTGGTAAGTAGCCCTTTTCGGGTTAGTTGAAAGACCAAGAATGGCCTCTTTGAAAGAAGACGACAGACATGCTGGGAAGGAAAGAGATGTGGCCTAAGTAGGTACAACAAAAGGTACTAGAATGGGCGCAATATGCGATTGGAAGCTCTTCTTTGCTTCTCCTGTCCACTATGGCTGAAGTCAAACTAGACTTTGAGTTCCTCCTCTTCTTTCTGAGATCAACTCGGTCTGTGATTCTAGTTAAAATAAAAATATAAGCGATAGCCCTCCTCAATGGAATCAATCCATACTTTCTCTCTTCTTTCTCATCCGCCCGGGCTACCTCCGGAAACGAACGGTAGGGATCTTTCTTTTTAGTCACGATCAGAAGATAGTAGAGCTGGTTATAGAATTATCTTCTTCCTCATCAACCTATAGCCCTGTCTGAAATCAAAGCTAGGGTTACGGAAGGGTGGATCTTTACTTCTTCCTTTGCTTAGGGAATAGGTTGGGTTAAGTATGGGGGTACGGCTGAACCGGAAGGAGATATCTAAGAAAAGCCTTCGATAAGGAGCGAAAGTCTGTGATCGAATTTCACCGACAGAGATGAGGTCAGGTGCTCCCGGGATGGGTAACATAAAGGAGAGAGGGGCGACAGCCGCGAGGCACTTTTGCTTTGATTTGCTTGTTTCGGGAGATGGGCTTTCGTATTAGTTGGGTTTGATTCTACCGAGGCAATGTTCAGGAAATGGGGCTTCCTTTTTCTAAGTTTTGAATATATCTTTGGTCACTTTCTTTGTGCAAGTAATCTTATTTTGCTTCGAGCACAGGGCTTCACAAGTCAAGTAACGGATCCCATTACTGTAGGGCTTCCCGCCCAAATGCTCCAATAGAGCTCTTCCCGCCTTCCAGATAAAACCTAGTGAAAACTTTTTTTATAGGTTGGTTGGAATGGGGGGTTGCTCCTATCTTGACTCGATGCTTGGTCACTAGCAGACTTGTCCCTCCGCGGATTCGTAGACCCACTAAAGTCAAGTTAGGTCAAAGAAAGGACTATCTCCGGTGGATCTTCTAACTTCAGTCTGTGGTCGTAGAGAAGGTAAATAGCCTCATTTCGGGGCTGGGGAGAAAGGAGCTTTTGGAAAGTCCCAACTGGTCTTGACCGACCAACTGCCGAAATGCCCTTGCTTGGGTCAGCTCTACCATTGAAATGTCCGTCACACGACGCTGCACATCTCGAGCTCATTTTGATAAACGAGATTTTTTTGTGGTTTGCGAGTCTTCGCCTTCTTCGTGGGGGCGAAGAGGAACTCGTTTAGGATCTTTTTATGCCTCGCCCCCGTCCCTCTTTTTTTTTGGAAACCTCTTTGTGAACTAGTTGATGGATTGCATTTTGCCCCTTTCTCTCTTCTTTTCTTTTTTCTTTTAGACGGTACGTATGGAATGCTTTCAGACATGAGCTTTGTTGCTATGGATTCACACGAACTGGTTAGAGTGGAAACCACTAAAGGAATAGTAGATCCACCTAAAGCACTTCCTTTTTTTGATTACTCTTGCTCTTTGAAAGGTGATATAGTCTTGGATGAAAGTCTATGCTTCGCCCTCACTCCCCGAGGAACATTTCACTTGTACACAACTTGACTATTCTATTGGGGGTAGGGTCATGCACCTGCTATGCCGACACGTGGTAATGCATTATTGGACGGCTACGGCGCATACGATTTCCAACAACTTGGCTTTTCGCCTTTGCCTTTGCTGAGCCTTTTGCCTTTAGCCTTTGTTACCTCTGCCTGTACCAATTTCGTATGTAGCAAGGCCTTCACTTCTGTCTGTTCTAAAGGAAGTAGATCTATTGCTCTGCTGTCCTAAGAACTTCCTCTGCTTTTGGTCTCCCTGTGCCTTGGGAAAGAGACCGTCTATTGTGAGAAACAGTTATTCGTATTCTCTATTTCTTTCTTCTTTGTCCACTTCCTTTCCAATCTCTGCGGAACTTGCCCACTGTGATCGATCCGATAAAGGAAAGGCTCCTGCTTGATAATGATACAGTCCGGAGCCGGAGATAAAGCATTGAAATTGGAACAAGAGAGAGATGAGATTCCAAAAAGCACATTCCACTCCAACTTAATACTCAATTTGAATCCAAGGGAGCAGAAACAACAGGCCTGGAGCGTTAGCTTCAAGTGGATCTCTCCGATAGCACTGTGCAACTCCAAGGTCTTAGCTTAACACTGCAACAGCAACTTAAACTGGCCTTATTGATTGAACTTTCAAATCTTCCATTGAAAGAAAGGAACTGCCTTCCCTTGCTAGCTTGCTCGAAGAGAGAGCATATTCTTCCTACAAAGAAAGAATATTCTTCAAGCCCTAGAAAAGACCTAAGGGGCGTAAGCGAAGAGATTGCCGAGGGCACAAAGCATCTTACTTATCTTAAAAGCATCTTACTTATCTTATAATTAGAATAGTTCTCCAAAACAGCCTATTTTTTTTTATTTCTTCATACGGGGAAAGAAAAGAAAGAGAGACTTCTGCTGCTGGTTTCAAAGAGACAGCTGGAAAGAAACCGGCTAAAACTAAACTTGCTTGCCTACTGGCTGAGAGAAGAGATTCAAAAAGGACAGCAGAATGCAGAAGGGAACTAAGATTAGATGGAAGAGGAATCCCAATGGCTGCACGAAAAGCAACTGTAAAAGTCACCGCAATTGGCTCGCACAAGGAAGGAAAGGAATAGCTGGCAGAAAGACTCAAACTAGATGTCTAGAACAGCTCTGCTCTTAGAAAGAGAGTCAACCGATGCTTTTTCCGTCCTTCTTTATGGAATGCTCAAGCCTAGTGAGAACTCAAGTCGATTCGAATGCCTGGATCCGATGGAACTAAGGCCATTTCCAATGCCCGAAAGGAAGGCAAGGCACTTGAAAGAGTGGTCAGTGAGGCTCAATTCTTTGTATTGATTCCAAGACCCAGGGCATAAGGAATTCACTAAGTATAAAAAGATTCTCCTTTTGATTCAATAGAAGGGGATGCCCCCAATGCGGTAATAGCCGATAGAGACCTACGTTATTCAAAATAGGTGAACTTGCTAGAATGCTGTTTAATCAACTTATATAGGTAACTGGCTTAAAAGCTATATCCCCCTACGTCAGCTGGCTGAAATTGCAATTTATCCTTACTCCACTCGGTAAATTGAAACAAGTCCCAACCACGAGGCTTTGCCGCGAGAGTTTCGACATTAGTGATTTGCTCTGAATCTGGCCCCTAAACCAAGGCAAAATAGCCCATAATACATATGAATCCGACTGATCAGACCGAACAGCCAATGAAATCCATTTAGCCAGTTAAGCTAACAAGAAAGAAATAGATCAGAAATCGAGTTTGAAGGCCCGAGAGTACGGGAACAGGTCCGGTAGGGAAGGTGCGAGATGATGAATGAAAGGGTCTGCCTCAACAGATGAATCCGTGACTGCAGCGACTGAGGAAGGAATCGATGGAGTCATTGCCAGCCGTCTTGTATCCTGGCAGAAGATCCCCAAGCAAGCCTACCTTCTCACACCTCCGTTACTCTTTAGTGGGTTCGGTTTCCCTTGTTACTATGGGAATGATGGAATAAGCTCTTCTTCCTCTTAGCGTTAGCGACTCTGAGCTCATAGGGAGCTGGGAATGAGCTTGGTTAGCTGGGACCAAGAAGGGATAGAGTTGAAAGAGAGGATTTGATTAGCGCGCCTTCTGCCTGTCCTTTCCTGACTCTGTCGATGGTATGCTTGATGATAGGATGGTAGGATTGATGGTATGCCTGAGATGGCAGTCTTTCTCCTTGGCTTGTACTCGAGATTGCGTTTTTGTTCGCTTCCTTTGAGAAAGGGAACGAAGGAATTCCGTCTGTTGTCACAAGAATTGTTCAAGTTGAATGCGAATAATAAAAAAAATCCGATCTTTGAAGGCTTGAAGGAATATCCGTTGTTGTCTTCGTAACCGCAGTTCTTATTGCCTTTATTACTGGATTTCATGCTGCAATTGAATCAACTCTTGGCCTATCAGCTTCCCAGTGGTATCGTATAAGTGGTATCGTATCTTGTGCACTCATTGGCTGTTCTCGAAGAAGCTGCTGTTGAGGAAGCATCCAATTCCCAGTGGTATCGTATAATAAGAGAGAGGGTAGCTAGGATGAAGGCTAGCCCAGTTTCACCTTGATTCTACTTCTATTTTTTTGTTGCGTGTACTTTTCTTTGTAGATTGGGTTGGTGTTCAGTGTACTTAGTACAAGATCGAAAAGAATGCATTCATTCAAGAATGCTTTGCTGGCGCCTCTTGCGCCTAAAGGGAGATGCACAATAAGCCCTTTTCCTTTTGGTGGTGACTTGATATGATACGTCGTGGTCAGCTCCGGAACCCACCCCAGCAAAAGTTAGAGTGCGACAGGTATAGTTTGATAGGACGCGCACTTGATGTTCAAACCTCGGGTCGGAGGCTATCCCATGGAAACGGTTTGAAATCTATTATGGGATACAGCAACAACCCACTATTTTATTTATTTAGGCTCGGCCCTATTGTAAGGTCAAGTGTAAGATCAAGGCTTCCTCTCTTTTCTTCTAGCTCTATACACAAAGTGTAATCGTCCGCTGCCAAGCAATGCTGCAAACCACCCGTATAGAGGGAACGACGATCTCGCGCAGCGGGAGTGTCATACAAGATAGCTTCAGTTCTTTCATTCAGTTGAGTCCTTTCTTTAGGTTCCACTTTCTTTCTTGCTGATAGCCACGGTCCCACTCTCCTTCTTGTCGATAGCTACCTATGCGGGCAGCAAGTAAACGCTCTCAATGACCATTGTTACTTTTAAGCCGAGTGAAACTCTCTTCTCGCGGGTAAATATGAATACGTTAGGGATGGAAACCTCGCGCTTTCCTTAGTGGATTTTGAGCCCAAAGCATTTCAAGGAGTTGAAAGAAGCTCAGTTGAGTCTGCTGTTAAGGGTTTTGAGACTGAGAGTTCTGAAGGAGAGTTGAAAGCTCTTCTGAAGAAGAAGCATCGCCTGGAGCTCGAGTTCGTCGGGTAACTCCGTGGAGGCGATCTCATCGGCAAATCTTGGGGGTCTCACTGAATTCTTCTCCAGTCTTCTTGCGCGATCCCTTAGTTCGGAGGTTAATAAAGAAGGATCTGCTGTTTCAAAGGTTGATGGGTCGGGATCTTTTTCTGTGTCGTCAACAAAAGCGTAAACTGGACCTGGAGCTTGATCCATTCCTAACACCGAGACCGGGGGATCTGATCCAAAAGAAGCTTCTGTTGCTGCTACCGTGGGTTCCTAAAGGCTGTCGGATCATCCGGGTCAAAGGCTTGGATCTGTTGTTTCTTCCATCTCAAACGTCGAAGGAGGCTCTTTCCTTAGCTTGGAACCGTTTCAAATGCTCGTTCTTGACCCCTCTTTGATTCTTAGGGATCATCTGACCCGGAAGTTGGACCGTCTGGTCCGGAGATTGGGATCCGCCTGGTGCGTGTCGTGGTCTTCGTTCGGGTCACACCGCTGATAGGGCACTAAAACAAAACAGCCAAGCGCTGTGGCGCAGTCTAGTGAAGATAGCTAATGGATTCCTTTCCCAGGCCCATGCGGAGATGTGTCAACGGAGGAAATCAATAATAGAAAGAAAGACAGTCGAGGGTAGGCATTTCTTTACTATAGATCTTCGATCCGAACCTTCGCATCTACTCTCTGGATGAACCACGCCTTCGTTATCGCCCCTCGCTACTGCTCAACCTCGCTATCGCATTGATTCTTGCCGGCCCTTCCAGATTCCAATTCCTTATTGAGATCGAGATCTTGTTCCATTAGACTGGTCAGATCAGTTCCATAATCTAGCTTGCCGGGGCCGGGCTTTCCGTCTTTGGTCGGGCCGGCCGTAATGAATGATCGTTGTTCGAGAACAAAACAAGAATACTTCAGTTAAGGGTTTCGCTATCGCTCTTCGCCTAAAGCCGATCATCGTTCGGGGTCTTCACGAACGTCCTTCGGGAATGATTTGGAA
>JARJHC010000092.1:15704-25704 GCA_031304145.1 Cardiospermum halicacabum | reverse complement strand
AGGAACGGAGTTGATGCTCCCACATCCATAGCATGAGTAGTTAAAGCAAGTGAATGATTTGAAATTCGAGTTATTTCACGGAATAACACTCGTATATTGAGCTCGTAATGGTACCTCGCAATTCAAAAGTCTCTCTACGGCTGAAGAATGAGCGTGTTCTTGGGCCATCATAGAAACATAGATAGGGTCGACGACGGAACGAACAACGAAACTTTTCGACAGCTTTTTCGTACACGTTCACTTGCATCACATACACAAGTGCTCTCTGAACCGTGCAATAAGGTCACCCATAACACGGCTCTCCCACTTGAGTTACCTTAGCCCTAGGCCATGCTATTCAATGATATTGGAAAAATGGCAGCGTAACTAGTATTGAAAGCTGGTCGCCTTTTGAGGGAGCCCTTCAATAGGAGCCCTCCTTCCCTCTTTGCGACCTCATCACTTCAATTTAAGCGCAAACCAATTTCTTTCTTAGTCACCGGGCGGAGCGCACCTTTGGTACTTCAGTAGGGCGAGCAGTTTGATAGTGACTTCTTTCGTTTGGTAGGGCGACGAAAGGCTACTTCAATCTAGGAAACAGCCGGAAACTCGAGAGGGTCGCCTTTGGAAGCGTTCGCCGGTAACCAAAGCAAAGCGTATCGTTCCCGCAACCACTTTGGTACTTTGCTTATAGCTTTTTTAGGTTATGCAATAGAAGGGCTCTGGATCCCCCTGCTTGCAGAAATGAATGTATCAGAAGGGGGCTGGGTTCTATTTCCGGGCCGGGCGGGAGGTGAAGGCCATAAGAGAAGATTGCCCTCCCGGCAAGGAAGAGAGGAAAAAGGCGCTGTCATCTATCTCGACCAGTTTCCCGAGGCGTTGGAAATCCAGACCGGCTCAGAGAATCACTGGCGCTATTTAGCCCTTCGTTTCGCCAAAGAAGTCATCCTTGACGATTTCCCATTCCTTCCCTGCCGAGCCGCCTCTCTTCGCCATTCGAAGTACTACCTCTGCCTTCCCTTTCTATAACATACCCAGGCGCCCTCCTTTCCAAGAAAAAATCAATACCAATCAAAGCCCTATCTAAGTAAAGCTTCGTCTGTTCTTTTTCCGGCCCCAGGGGAGTTTACTCGACCCATTCCCCAGTCTCCCGCACTGCTCAAGTAAGTGTGCGACTCCGTATGAGGACCTCCTTCCCTTCTGCCCACTCTCCGTTCACACGGTTCTCAAAGCAGAGGAGGAAGGGTGGGCAGCAGGTACCACGAGCCCTCTGTCCCACACATCTATCCAGAAGCAAGTGTAGTTCACCGGTTCCACCGAATGCTCCTATCTCTCGGCAAAGATCGTCTGAGTGTGCAGTTATGCTTCGGATGCTTCGCCATAGAATAGATCGACCCAGTTCCCGTTCTTTTCCAGTGCACTCGCTTTATATCTCCGACACACAAGGAAGGACGCGGTGGGAAGGAAGCCGCCCTAGCCTCTGTCCGGCCGATCATTCCGCTGGCATCTTGCATTCACGCCTCCGTTTGACTGCCGCTCGGGGATGAAGTTGTAGATACGTTAGTCTTAGTGGGTCGTTGGCTCCACCTGTTATCTCCTTCTACGACATGCTGTTGTCGTCGCCATATTCCATATGTCACTTAGTCATCTCTGCCTCGCTGCGGGTCAGCACCTCCGAAAGAAACGGAGGACTTCATTCAGTGACTCCACGATCGCCCTCTGAACGATCAGAATAAGGTAAAGCTTGAAGATAAGTTTTGTACTCTATTAATTTCTCAGTCCCTCTAGTCGGGTGGGCGCCGGCCGGTCTTTCGACCAGATCCCCCTAAAAACCGTACGTGCGGGTCTCCCCGCATGCGGCTCACGCCATTCGAGGTGGTCCAGCCCTGCATTCATTCGCAAATCCTGTAGTGAAATTGAGACTGCTCGACCTCGGAAGCAAATTCGCGTGTAGGCAGCGCTGTCTGTCGTACCGTTGACTCTATCTATTCATTGAATTTACTTTTTTATTTTCTCCAAGAATTCATGCACTTTCATAGGGCCTTCTATAAGGAAAAGCCTTCCATTTCCGTTAAATGACCCGGCCTCCCCTGGCTCTTCCACCGTCCGGGCTCCCTTTCCTCCCTATGTTATGCTCCCCCGGCGCAGGCCTACCACGCTTCGCGCCTGCGGCGTTTTCGCCAGACGGTCTTTGCCAGTAGTGCCATCCTCCCCGCTGGCTGTATGGGCGGGTTGTCCCTCGCAGCTGCGTTCTGTTAGGCTATAGATTACAGGAACAAATGTAGTTGAATGAGACAGCAGGCGGGTTACACGTTCCACTGCGCCGAGATGTGAGGTGCAGGTGGTGATGATCACCCCGGGGTATGCGCTAGCGCCCTTGACAGGCACTCCAGGACCCGCCAACGCTCATGAAAACCCGGGTTGGTCGGTCCTCCATTCATCCGACCGGAGGTGTGGATAACGAGGCCATCTTCACAACCTTCTCCCTTCTGTCCCTATGTTGTAGTAAGGTAGGGCGGTTCGCTTGAGTTGCTCAACCGCCCCTTAGCCCGGTGCTCATGACGCGCTACGGAACCTCCACCGTGCCGGGGGACCAAGCAGGGCATAGCTAGCGGCATAGGAGCCGACTCGGCGTCAGCGGCTTCGTGCCGCACTGGAGTGATCCAATATGTGGTTCCGCACGTTCCACCACTTCTCCGTTCATTTCCAATACTGATCGTGAAACACCATGAGCAGCAGGATGTTGAGGTCCGAAATTCGAAGTGAAATTTTTGATTTGCCCGTTCCTAGTCGTCATGGGAAAGAAAGGCAGAAATAAGAAAGAGATTATTCCCTGAGAGCTTGTCCAGTACCAGAAATGCATCTCCTTCGCCCGCGCGCGATAGCTCTACCTGGCGTGCCGCCTTGCATGCAAGCGAAGCGCTATTGGCGGCAATAAATAGCTCACTGAGCGATGATTGATGAAGCCCCCACCTCTGAAAGCTGAAGGAAGGCAGTGCCCTCGATTGTTCCAGAGAGAAGGATCATGGTGCCCCAGAACCGTGACATCCAGCAGCAGCATCTCCTTGCGTGCGAGAGACTTCTATGCCAGCCGGCTCTGTTATGAAAAAAAGCGGCAGACTAATCTTACGGGTCTTCCCTAATGAGAGGGATTTTAGGAGATTAATTAGGGTTCTCCCTTATCTCCTCCACCCATCCGCGGAGGGTTTCAGTATCCATCTCCGCGGAAATTTCCAGATCGCGAGACATAATGTTCTCCGCGAGTAGATTTCTGCCATTTCCGGAAAGTGAACGGACAGCCGCCCTTTCCCCTTCTCACAATGTTCCCGAACTTGCTCAAGAATCAAAGTGTGAATGGCACTTCGAAGTGCCTCACGTGGGGATCGGCGTGGGGAACTTCCGCCGGTTCTGGAGCCTGCGGGTTTTGAATGACCTCCCTCTCACGGTTAAAAAAGTGGTTAACCATCTCGAAGAAATCCATATCGTCCATCCGAAAAAACGTGTCTCAACTACAGCCAACTCCCCAGTTTTCCTATCAACCAACCAACCCTACTTAATTTGTTCTAGAAATGCTAACCAAGTGACACACTGGGGCCATGGGTCATGAAAAAGGTTGACCCCCATCCCCCTTCACTATGTATGGCCAATGAACTCCTCGCTTTAGTCCGTTCTTTTCCTTCTTTGGGCTCGGGTCGATAGTAGCCGTGGTAGTAATGTCCCGGAGCCCTACTACCGACCCGAGGCGCCGATCGGTAAAGTCATAAAGGGACGTTAAACGTAATTCTAGAAGAGCGTTACCACAACAAAAAAAATCCGAGTCTTGGCTGTTCAAGTGAAAGTTTATTAGACTAGTCCCACTAAGATGGCGGGGAAACTGACTTCCGAGAGAGCTGCTTTCGCCTCGGTAATTACCTA
The DNA here is from genome assembly GCA_031304145.1 of Cardiospermum halicacabum. Lineage (NCBI taxonomy): Eukaryota > Viridiplantae > Streptophyta > Magnoliopsida > Sapindales > Sapindaceae > Cardiospermum > Cardiospermum halicacabum. The sequence continues at coordinate 21,810 of JARJHC010000092.1, read as the reverse complement.
ACGAGAGAGAGCCGATGCCAAAGTCGCCCTTTACGCGAGGGAACGCCAGACAGACTTACCTCTGCTAACTATATAGACTGGAAGCTATAGCGGCACTATACCTTACTTAGTAGAGTGCCGCTACCAGAGAAGGCTGTTTCATGCTAGGCGTCCAGCCCTACTACGCTCGAGCCGCATCCCCGGCACACTTGCTATATCCACTAACGCTTCATCCCACTTCATCCTACCAACTATACCTGAGATAAAGCCGTTCTATAAAAATTCAAGACAACAAGAAAGCAAGAAAACGATAGCGGTCGGTTTGGGAGCGTCACGGGGGGGAAGAAGTATTTCAAGGACCCGGCTTCGTGGACGAGAAAGAATAGAATCAAGGGCATGCCCGACCCGAGCTACTAGGCCAGGGCCAGAGGAGAGGAACTATTTCAAGCAAGGATGCTATGACCTCAGACTTGAGACCGATTCAAAGATATAGGAATGAATGAATCCAATGTCATCTATACCGTGTTTTTGGGCTGTCATAATGTGACACTTTCGACTTCCATCGGTCGACTTCTGTCGTCTCTGTCTATTAGGGAATGGGCTTATTCATTCCGATTTCTGTAAATACTTCTGTGTAACCCCCAGCCTCGGTCTAAAAAGCTCCTGCCCTTCTTGCGGGCTCTCAGTGATAAAATCTGGTTTTGGGAGTTGCCGGTGCGAATCCCGTTTGTTCTTTTCTTTCTTTGTCGGGTCAAGGAGAATCGCTTGGTTGGGTTCTTTGGTTGCTTATTCCACTGAAAGAAGTGGGAGGACTTTCATCAGCAGCAGCAGGTGGGCTTAGGCTCAGTTCATCGATTGCTGTGGATTCAGTTTCAGTATAAGATTCTATTCATGAAGAGTGAGGAGTAGCGATTCGCGTTCTTTCAATAGTAGTTCTCTCTCCCCTTCATCTGATCCGATCTCTTGGTTGGTCTGGTCCTTCCATGAGGAAAAGGCTCGCAATGGCTTGATTCTTTTAGTGAAAACGTGAGCCGAGGCTCTGCTCTCTTCTGGGTCTAGGTATGTGATAAAGGTGCTCAAAAAGGCATTCTTTTTTAGTATAGTAACATTTGCCCCCCCTCTAATGAGAGTCTTTCTTTCTTAGCCAGTCTCCTCAAGGAATCCAAGGCTTGGCGGAAGAAGCGCTGTGCTAGTGAATCGAGAAGTCTTTTACAGTATTATTGAAGTGAACTTTCAGCAATAGCCGAGTTCTTCGAAGGAGCAGAAGAGGGAAGAGAGGGAATCGATGACTCGTTGTCGGTGTGGGGACCCTACTCTCTTCGGTTGAAATAGGTATTCCTCCTCCTTCTCCCCGTGATGACTAACACCACATTGAAGTAGTAGCTTACTGGAAGATGAAAGGTGACGGCTCGTGAGTTCTACACGAGCCTTGTAGACAGTGATGACTAAGATTCTTCTTTTTGGATGTGCCAGATGTATGCTTACGCTGTGGGGCATGCCATTGATGAACAGTGAGCCTTAGGAGCAAAGAATGCTCCGCGGGGAACTCGTTTCATGTCGGCGTATTCGTGCCGGTTAGACGTCGGCCATGAAATCCATCACTATACCGAGCAGATCACGGGCATTCACATCTCGGTCAAACGGAACTATGCGCGATTCTCTCGTGAATCGCCTTCAGCAAGGTATGGCATTTAGGGTCTGAACTTGGGTTGGGGTGGGGAGAAATCTTTCTTCATAGTCATAGATACAAGACATTCGTTGCTGATCTAAAAAAGATCTTATCCCGTGGGCGTTAGCGGACGTTTTTCATTCTTTACCCGGTCTTTATCTTTAGTTTCCAAAGGTAACCGGTTAGGTTGACTTTGGAAACGCGCTAAAACAGGCCTATAGTTTCGCCTTTCTAATAGAAGAAGAGTATCTAATTAGATAAAAGTATAAAAAAGTATATAGAATTAGCCAGATCGTCTGAAGCATGAACAGAATCACCTTTGTTCCGAAGGCCTAGCGAGTTCAGCGAGTTCCTTTTTTTTTTAAGTTAAAGGCGGTCCTTTTCTTTCTCCGGACTGATGACTCGCTTGTTCAGTATTGCTAACTATTATAGGAGGATGCCGTCCCCTCGGGACTACCAGTAGTTTCGGTTGTTGAATCTCGTGCAAGTTAGGTTGTGGTTGTATTGGCTGCAAGCGAAACCTAGGCGCTTTAGGTGTGTGTTGACCATGCACTCTCGCGTCATGTAATGTCGTATGTATGATAGAGGTGGTGTGGTGATTGACCTCAATGCAAAATCCCTAAGGTTCAACGAAGCTATGATCGTACCCGGATAGAGATGAAGGTCTTCCTTTGATGTCTCCAAGCCAAGCCGGCCATAATAGAATAGATAGGCGAAGCAGCCAATAGCAGTCTGTTTTCGCCTATCGATAGATAGCAGGTTGCTTCCAAGCTCAAACCATTTGAAACAGAATTGCAACTTTCTTCTTGTTATTGATAGGGTGGTATTCTCCGCCCCTGTCAAATGGAGAGAACTGGAAGAGAGAAGGAAAAAGAGCAAAGGATTTACAAGTCTAATGGGAGAAGAATGGCTGACACGTTGACTGCCTTCGAGACTCTAAAATCTAACCTAAGCGGTCTAACCTCCGAGGCGGACCCCAACCGAAAGGCGCTAGACGGACTAACGGCAAGCGAGATAAAGAAAGCAGCTGGCCCTATGTGTAAAACAAAACCTTGCCGCTCCATAAAGAATTTTGGGCAAGACAAGAAAGGAACTCGCCCTTTGACACCAAGGGATAAGAGCGGACTTGGTGAAGGGAATCTATGAGAGAAGGTTCTCGAACCGGGTTCCGACCGAATAGAGCGCGGAGCCAACGAGTTCAGTCGAACAGCGTAATGAGTCTAAGGGCGGTATCAAGCTTAAAAGGAATGGACGGGCGTAGGCTTAATAGTGAACGCGGACCCCCCTGCTTATAGATATGAGATCAATGACTTAAAAGTCAAAGACAGATGCCGAGAGAAACAGTTAGACTTCTTTATTGCGTTGCGAAGAGAGATCGAAGACGAAGATTTTCTGACGCTGTGCAGGCGCTGGATGAAAAAGACAGAAAAGAGAACAACCCACCGGAAGGGCATACCTCAAGGAGCACCAATCCCCCCCGGCAAACATCTATCTGCACGAAGCCGACCAAAAATGCAGAAAAGGTAAAGAAAAAAGATGCTTTGGGAGTGTGAGATACGCGGACGGGGAGTACGCAGCCGAACAACCGCAGGGGCTTCCAGCAGTGATAGCTGAACTAACCAGATGGGCCGCCCAAAACCTGGAGCAACCATTGAAATCGGAAATCAACGTCGGATCCCGGCTATCCGAAAAACGCAGAAGACTGAAGCGGAGGATCACGAAATGCAACACGGGCAAGCGCTTTTTCGAAGGAAGAAGCGAATCAATCAGAATGGGAGGAGAGGCGAAAGAAAGATTTTCGAGCCTGCAAGCAGCAAGCAACAACGGCTTTTCAGCCGCATCGCACTGCCGCATGAACAATGGATCCGCTGGGCTGGATGAGCAACCTTCTCTGGAAAAGAATAGTGAAAAGCCATGTCACTTGGAACGGAACTGGTTGCTTACTTACTTTTAGTAAGACCACTTTTTTTATTTTAAGAGAAATTCGATTATTCGATTATATAGGCATGGTTGCTTACAAGACAAAAGCTAGCTTCTAGATGTTCTTTGCCTGAACATATAGAGGAAGCAACCTTCTATCTGGCCTCTGTACTAGTAGTGGAGTGGCTTGCTACTTTCAATCAGAAAAGGAAAATGGAGCAAGGCAAGGGAGAAAGAAGTTGTCCCCTCTTCTCTGGTAACCCGCCGCCGGTCATATAGAGCGCTCCGCCCGCCACCGCATATGTAGAAAAAGAGGGAGCGGGGAAGGAAGAACAACCGTTTTACTTTGGCACACGAGGTGGCGGGTTTGGCTAGGTAACATATTTGGCTAGGTAACATAATGGAAATGTATCGGACTGCAAATCCTGGAATGACGGTTCGACCCCGTCCTTGGCCTCGGGGAGTGGCAAGCAGCACGGAACTTGAATTAATCAAATGGCATAAGGGGGCTTTCTAGAAATCCACAGACAACATATTGGAACTTCCAAACCAAAGAAATGCAACATGAGAAGGGGTTACGCTTCAATAGCAATAGAATGAATTCAGTAAGGGTAGAATACGCCCCATGGTTGATCGAAGGTGCTATGCCACTGAAACTCAAATCTATCTTACCTTCCATTTCAATCTGTTCAGCCAGCTCATAACAAAATGTTAGACCGATCTCAGGGCTGACACAACTGAATTGGTTGAGGAAACCCCAGCGACCAAGCACTCCCGCCCCCAAAAGCGGAGACCGAACACCGCCAGGTTGCCGAGGACACGTCTGAAGAGGAGGCGGGCGCCCTCTACCACCCTACCCACTAATGGACTATGAGGGGGGCAGGCGAATGGGAACCGACCGAGAACCCGAACCGCTTGACTGGCAGACCTCTTCATACTCGATTCATTAGGGTCGGGGATGGATGGAACCAATCAGAAGTGCAAATCGCGCAAGCGAAGCCGGGAAACGGACCGCACCGCAACGACTAGGACTCGTGTCGGAGGAGTTTTGAGCGTGAGCTACCACTCATGCAGCGGCAAGGACCCGCAACTCTCGAAGGGGCCACCAACCGCCCGAATCACTGTAGCAAACCCTCCCTTTACTCAATGGATAGCGCTTATCCTCTTTCAATCAACAAAATGGGGGAGAAAGAAAAGAAAGAGAGAAAGAGGTCTTTATTGAAGATTGAAGAGGCTTTGCACCTGAAATAGGACTAATGAAAATCCAGGCTTTCGAAAAGATGAAGATGCAAAGGATAAAGAGAAAGAAAGTCTTTTGAACAACCAACCTGACATAAGGATTCTAGCTCGCCCACTTAGAGCAGATGGAGATTCTCGGACGGAGCGGCACTCGACATCTATTAAACAACACCAAGAACAAAGCCATACCATGCCCTCGGAGAAACTAGTGATGATTGCCATGAATGCAGCCCCCGAGGACGTGTACAAGAAGGTCTTTGCCGATTCCTATCAACATGGTGCACCTCTCAGTAGAGGGGCGTGAAAACGCCGTGGAGACTTTGACCGAATGAATAGGGATCAATTGATAGACATTTGATTGAGGAAGAGAATCCAGGATGAACGCTTTTTTTCGTTCGCTATGTGCTGACTGGATGCCTACTCGCGTGATCGATCGATGGACGGGGGAATGACGAGACCGGCCTAACCTAAAGTCAAGGCTCTTCCCTCTCTTGATGGCGAATCTTGATTGACTGACACTAGGAACCGATTCGGAGAAAGAAGAAGCATGGCATGAGATACGCGGCGGACAAATTTCCGATAGCGAATTACTTGACTCGATGGATGGAGGGAGGGCCCTCCAACTCAAGCACGAAATCAATGTTGAGTCAACAATCATCGAGAGGGGCACCACCAAGCGAGATCGAGACCAGCACCTTGTATAGGGTTCCAAACCAGCGCTGATTCAAATATCCCATAAATCAAGGTAGGGGCTTCATGACTAACAAGCGAGAAAGTTTACTTTGAGAAGGGCGCGCTAGCTGCAATCTTTCTAAAGTGCTAACGCCTATATAAGGGGCCTTTTCTTGCTCGTTAGCGCTTTAGTTTGAGGCGCTAGTTACTAATAATCTAGTTACTAATAATATAGGGCTTTTTCAGCTTGATCGGAATCGATTCTATGATTGAATAGCGGAAGTGCTACTTAGTAGTATAGAGAGACAGACAGAGAGGGGACTCTATCATACCTGCAAACTCCTAGGATGAGAAGTAGGTCCCTTGTTTTTGGCAGGAATAGTTCCAGCCTTTGTTGCCCCTCGGTAGAGTGAGTCTACTTAGCGAACTGGCAGGACGCGGAGATCGATTTATCAATATGAATCTCGAGAGTGGATGGTTGACCGCCGCCCCCTTGTCCTGGAGGCTCTCCGGCCGGGAGAGGCTTGCTATCGTAACCTTTTCTCCCGGTGTATGTGAAAAAGAGTGACGAACCCTTTTTGTTCGGTCATAGGTTGGTCCAAAGAACGAGAGTCGGCTTCCTTAAGT
>JARJHC010000092.1:3675-13675 GCA_031304145.1 Cardiospermum halicacabum | reverse complement strand
CTACCTCGTAAGGGCATTGAGACCATAGCATGTTACACGAAAGCGCCGCTTTCTCTGTCACACTGCTGCCCGCCTAGAAGAGCCACTCGCTCTGTAGTGTTGTCACACAAGATAAGCACGCCGCCCGCCTGCTGGCCGGGCGAATCGAAGTTATCTTCCGGTCAACTGTCCACCCAGTCAAGTGCAAAAAACACAGTAGAATCACGCAACGCACGCTGCTGGTGTGCTTCCTGTCCGCGAGGAGAAGAGCGACAAGGTTTAGTTCAGATTTGACTGTTTGCAGCATGGGAGCTGATTACCCAAAAAATCCCTGGGAACAATGAAAAAAAAAAAAGATATCTCGGTAACGAAAACTATAGGGGGCTGTATTGGCGAGATCCAACGGTGAACAGCTGCCCAAAAGAAAAACCGCCTGGAAGTCCGAGGACCTTTAGTACCGTACCCTACCCCCGAACCTGCAGCCTTCGCGCCAAGCAAGACCGCCCTTGTCCCTTTCCTTTCTCCATTCCGCCTCTTTCTTTGCTTTGTTCCAATAGAGAAAAAGGCAAAGCAAAAGTGGTTCGTATGCCTACTTTACCTACTTGACGAAAGGGAACGAACTGAGTTTCGTTTCCGGGTTTATGGATTGGATTCAGTCAGCGTCACGACATAATCAAAAGGAAGGACTTTGGTTACCGGCGAACGCTTCCAAAGGCGACCCTCTCGAGTTTCCGGCTGTTTCCTAGATTGAAGTAGCCTTTCGTCGCCCTACCAAACGAAAGAAGTCACTATCAAACTGCTCGCCCTACTGAAGTACCAAAGGTGCGCTCCGCCCGGTGACTAAGAAAGAAATTGGTTTGCGCTTAAATTGAAGTGATGAGGTCGCAAAGAGGGAAGGAGGGCTCCTATTGACTAAAGGTTGGTTCTTCGGTTTCCTTTAGAATGAAAGTAGCTATGAAGCCCCTATTACTTACTTTGTTTGATTCAAAAGCAAAAGGAAAAGGCGAACAGCCCCCCCAACTAGTCGTATGGGGTGGGGTGCTTGTGGTAAGCTGCCTTGGATGTGAGGAATTCCTAAAAAAAAAGTCTGGTATTTGACGATCCTATCAATAGATAGGAATTAGTCTTCGATATAGGGGATAGGATCCATCTGCTCTTTCTCTCTCCATTTTCTCTTTTTAGATAGAGCAAATAGAACGATATAAAAATAAATCGGGAGATGATAAAGGATACATAGACATCTAAAGGGATGTCTATTCTATTCCTCTTTTTTTTAGAGAAAAAAAGATATCTCGTTCATCTATCTTTTGTCTATCTATCATTGATTCTATCTATGAATCAAGTCGAAAGACTTCGTTTTTTGGTTCCCCGAAGCCCCGAATGGATTGGATCGTTTCCGCTAACGAAATGAACGCGGAGCCCGTTCCGAATGCTTCTCCGATCCGGAAGTTCTCGCGAAGAGAATAAGATGCAGCTCCCCCTCCCTCTGTCTTTTCTCGCTTTGCTAATCTTCCCCTCTAACGCGGGCCGGGCGGCGGCGGGCGCGGGAGGACTAAGAGAAGACGCTCTTCTCTTAGGTCCTTCTTTTTTCAGTGCAACACAGGAAAGCGCCCTCTTTTTGTCATCCCTGCAGCTTTCCAGATTTTGTATTGAACGCATGGCGTAGCTAGGACCTTCAAATCATGTTTGAGCCTATGTTCAATTCAAACCAACCCCCCTATTTGATATTTGAATAAGGCTGGAAAGAATGCCCGCCAAGTTCAGATAAGGGAATGCTTCCCCCAACAACCATTAAAGGAAAGGCTCGACGAAGGGAGGCGGCGGGAAAGGAAAACGCTTTCGGAGATCGAGAGATTTTTTTTTTTTTTCATCGAAAACGAAGAAGGCCGAGGATGGCCTATGGTGCGTGTTATCTGAAGGGAACACGCTTTTTCGACCGCGGTGGTATGATTGCCGGGGCCTCTCCTCGTTCCGCCCGCTGGCCTATTGGGATAGCAGCCTTCGGGCTTTGCCTGCCTATGAAAAGAATTCCGGCTCGGCCCGGGAAAGCGCTGGCAACAACAGAAAGGAAGGGGTCCATGTAGCAGCTGCGCCCGCCCCCTTCTTAGTCAATGGGGCAGCTGGTTCGGCATCTACTAGAAAAAGAGAGAAGAATCCATTTAAGAAAACCACGCCTCTGCTAGGCAGCGTGTGGAATGGCCGAGAGCGGACCTTTTTGGATATATAATCCAAGTCGAGAGTGGAGTTACGGGAACAGCCGTCTGATGGAAAACTACTTTCACGTTCGGTTCAGAGAGCACTTTTTTCGTTGAGAATTCCTCGTTCCCTTTCGTGTGAATTCCCCAGCGGCGAATTAAAAACTTGTGGGGCCCTATCTATTTATTCCATCTCTCGAGCCCCGAAGAAAACCTCCCTCCCCTTCGGGCTCCATATCTCTTTTGACTCTATATATGTGGGCACCTGATATCTATGAGGGTTCACCCACCCCGGTTACAGCATTCCTTTCTATTGCGCCTAAAATATCTATTTCTGCTAATATTTCACGTGTTTCTATTTATGGTTCCTATGGAGCTACATTGCAACAAATCTTCTTTTTCTGCAGCATTGCTTCTATGATCTTAGGAGCACTGGCCGCCATGGCCCAAACGAAAGTAAAAAGACCTCTAGCTCATAGTTCAATTGGACATGTAGGTTATATTCGTACTGGTTTCTCATGTGGAACCATAGAAGGAATTCAATCACTACTAATTGGTCTCTTTATTTATGCATTAATGACGATAGATGCATTCGCCATAGTTTTAGCATTACGGCAAACCCGTGTCAAATATATAGCGGATTTGGGCGCTCTAGCCAAAACGAATCCTATTTCGGCTATTACCTTCTCCATTACTATGTTCTCATACGCGGGAATACCCCCGTTAGCCGGCTTTTGTAGCAAATTCTATTTGTTCTTCGCCGCTTTGGGTTGTGGGGCTTACTTCCTAGCCCCAGTGGGAGTAGTGACTAGCGTTTAGGTCGTTGGGCGGCCGGAAGGTTGCCACGAGTAAGTCAGTTTGGGGGACCGAAGGCAGTTCTCCGTGCACCGGACACGTAGTTTACCGAATCAGTTGCGACACGGATGGGAATGCATGCTACGAAAGATAGGGTCGAGTCTGATACATCAACCGTCTACTCAATATCCTTGTACGAGTCCACAATCACTACACGAGATGAACCTTGGTTTGGTGAATTGAAGTAGGCCTTAGGTGTAATAGGACTCCCAGTTACTGCGCGCGATCGTATACTGAGGTGCTCCCCGCCGGTTGTTGAAACGACGCGAGCCGGGCCGGGCCTCGATTCAGAAAGATGAAGGGCCAAAAAGTCTAAATAGGGGGTTACAAATCCCCCATCTCATTGGGGGCGGAAAACGAATCGACATCTCGATGTGAGACAGCCTTTTCTATTTTAGTTGGGAAAGAAACGGCGAAGTCCATCCGAACCGTCCAATGAAGAATAAGAGGAGAGCAAAGCGCCAATGGCGCGCGAAGCGCATGCGGAACGGGCACGGAGATAAATCTGTGTGGAGGAGAAGCAGCCGAGCTCATTCCCTTCGCTTCCTGGGCCTGGGCCCAAAGCAGTGCAGTCTTTCCTGGCCAAATCAAGGATTTGGGGCTTCTTGCTACGCTACTTAGAATCCATTTTTTTTTAGTAATATATAAAAATAGAAAGATAGATCCATCCCTTCTATTTTTATATAGAAAAAAGAATCGATTTCATTCAACGTTTGATTTAAAGAAAAAGAACTGCGCTTAGCCCCCCCGCTCATGAAACGGCTCTGCTGCAATGGATGGCAGAGGGTCCGTAGTACCCAAAGCACTGGAGTGATCCAGTAGCCGGGAAGGGGCCCCTAGAAGTGCCTACTACACCACACTACACTTGGCTCTACACATTTACCGAGCTAACCCCTGTCCAGTGCCTGGCAGAGCTAAGGGGGGCTTCAATCCTTATTCCTTATCCCCCCAGGCTAACGGGGCCTTCCTTTTTCAGGGGGGAGAGCCTCAAGAAGCACTGTTGAGAGGAAGATCCTTGGCCCCTCTTCATTCTCTACAGGGTTCCAAACCTTTCTTCAACATAGGTGACAACGAGCGGGTCAGAGATGAAAGAGATCGAACACGGGAATAAGAAGCAAGCTTGCCTTCCTTTTTGATAATTTTGATAGAGGGGGATGGAGAATGTATACAAAACATACTCGCATTTCCCAGTCGAGGGTTCCTTTTTCGTCTCGCATCGAACAAGAAAAGAATCATATTGAAAACGTTCCTAACCCCTTCGTAGAGCTGTGTATTGGAAGTGATCCGAACCTGCCCGGAGCGAGCCTCCCATAGAGGCAAGTGATGTTGGTGAGCCGTATGATGGGCAACTATCTCCTGCGGTTCGGAGAGGACTCAGCTGTTAGTTAGTACCCCCTTGGTTTCGGGGTGGACCCTTTCACTCTATTTTATTATATACGCTTAGCGAAAAGAATGTTTTTTGATACACCTAGGACATGGATTCTATATGAACCAATGGATCGTAACAAGTCGTTACTACTAGCAATGACTTCCTCTTTCATTACTTCATTCTTTCTATATCCCTCTCCCTTGTTCTCAGTTACTCATCAAATGGCACTCAGTTCATATCTTTAAGTTCGATCATTGACAAGGTTCAAAGAAAGGGTTTTAAAGTAAGATAGAAAAGAGAAAGCGTGGGCTAACTTACTTTACTTTGTCCAATGACGGTGGAAATCAAGTTAGCTAACAGGGACCCGGCTTAGAGGAGAGAAGACCAGATGATAGAGACCATATCCCTGTAGAAGGCGCGAAAAACTCGTGTTTGGGAAGAACTTGATTTTCCACTTAAGAGTTCTTCTCTTTCCTGGCGTGGAAGCCCCTGGACGCTGTGCAACAACTCCTATGATTGGCTAGACATCTCGGTCATGCACACTACAAGTAGACACAACTGGATCTTTTATTCGCCTTCGCAACGAAATCAGGGGAAGTTCTCTGTTGACCAGGGTGGTCGTAGATCAGGGGGAAATCTTCTTCGTCAAAACTCAGAGGCTGGTTTTGAGGCTTGTATTACTAAAGGCACGACAATTTTGTTTCCACCAACTAATCCCTGTCCCCCACGTTCGGTCTCGCAACATTCAGTCCATGCAGAGATACATTATCCTTGACGAGGAGAGCCATGAAGATGTTGAGAGTCGAGAGAGGCTGGCAAGCTTTGAGATGGTTCGCCCGCCAATGGACCCTTCTTCAAGCGAGGCTTTTTATTTTAAGTCTGGTGGGCGTCCAAGCAGCCTGCCCGCAACTTTTGAACATCTTCTGCCCCCAGCGAGACCAAATCTAACCCCTGCTTCTGCCTCATCATCAAGATCAGTTCAACGGGTCCATCAGGTGACGGAAGGCCCTGAAGATTCTACCCTTCTCACAGGCCTGGTAAGGAACCGGCCTCTTCAAATAAAGGAAAGAGAAAGCTAGAGGAAATGAGTTACTCTAGAAGAGTTACGAGATCTGCTGCTGCTGCCGCCCTTTAGAGTAATAAGTATATTTATGTTTCTCTTTTACATTAACATGATAAACTATGTTTTGCTGGTACACTTATTACTACTACTATAACCCGCTTAGTTACATTAACATCACGGGTGGCCATTTGATAGGGAATAAGGGGGGGGTGCTGACATGCTTGACTTTCTCAATTAAGGGGTTCGCTAGCAGCTTGAGCCATAAAGACTTCTTTATTCAACGGATTTCATTCATTCATTCACTGGCTTTCCTCTCTAAGAAGTAAGGTCGATCCCAAGCCATTGCTTGAAGCTATTTCCTTGACCGAAGTCTGCTACCGAAGCAGGATTGCTTGACACACAAGCATACCAACCTGAGGGAAGGTCAATAAGGATGGTGCTCGATCAAGCTATTCTATTAAGAAGTAGGAATCCTCTTCTCTATCCCCTTCCATTTTCAAGGGTAGGCCCTAATCACCTAACAGCAGCGCTCTCTAGAGCGAAAGCGAAGAAGTCCACATAGTTGCCAAGTTGGGAAAGAGCGTGTATCCGCTCTCTTGTCGACACAGTCTTTGTTTAGACTGTCAGCGAAGGCATGCTAACCAAGCAACAGAACAGCAGCGCGCACAAGCAGAATTAGAGCAGCAAATCACATTCCATCGAATAAATATAGTTGCTATGACAAGGGGGATAGGGGGGTCTGCTGGCCGATCCTTTCAAAGAAGGAGCTGATCCGACCGATGAACATAACCATCAACGGAAACTACCGGCTATGAAAATAGCTATATGGCATATAGCTTATTATATACTTATTAAATATATGACTGACTGTCAGATCGTGATACGATCATCCAAGATCTTGTTTGTGTGCATGCAAGCAAGCCTGTCCCAAGCCGGCCAAGCAAGGGTTAACATTGTGTAGTCGAGAATAGAATAGTTGCCGGTAACTCTTGGTTAATAGCTAGCCTAAGACAAGAGACAATAAAGCAGAGCGCGCGGGACTCAATTCAATTCTAAGGTAAGCCATTCCCGAGGAAGACTTCATGCGAAGCTGCTACGTGCGTGGAAAAAGTCCATAGGTGAGATGAAGAAGGCTCTTCTGGTCGAATAAGAGGGACTTTTGCTTCAAAGTAAGAGCGGTGGGTGGAGTAGGAAGGAGGGTCGAGAATAGGTTTTTTTTTTTAAAAAGGTACATGTACCAGGCCTTTAGAAAGGCAGGGCAATTTAAGAAGAGTACCGTACCACAAACCTCTTTTTTTTTAAGTATAAAGTGAAACGAAAGGTATGAGGGACCTTTTTCTCCTCCGGATAAGCCTCGGGAACTTGGTTGAATAGTAAATTAAGGAATCATCGCCCGGAATCAACGAACGATCTACGAATAGAAACTCCCACGGGGGAGCGGTAAGAGGCAAGGGACGGGGAATTGAGCTAAATCTTCCTTAATTCTGAGGGAAGTATTATTCAATTGACCATGGGGCTCTACCCTTCCTTACCGAATTCATTCTATGCGAAAGAGTCTCGCGACAGGAACGCTGCTGACCACGGACTGACTCAAGCACCAAGACCTACTTTACTGTTCTTCCGACAACCGATGAAATGGCTGCTTCTTCTCTGCCTCTACTCGGCCGAACTCTCTTAAGCCCGGCCCGGAAGCGATTTCCTTTTGTTTCAATGGCAGCTTTTATCTTCGCATTCACTAAACGAAATGCTTAACACATGCCGTTCGATGTTGGTAATTCCCTCTGCGCTCTACTGTCTTTCGTTCACTCTTTAGTTGACATGGAAGCTTTAGTGCCACGTTCAAGCTAAAAAAAGCAGTGAAAGCAAGTCAAGCAGTGCCAGATGCTGATGAAATAGCGGCTTAAACGGATCCATCTTCTTGAATGGAACTCCTACCCGGAGGTGACATCGCTAGCCTTTTGGCTTAGTTAAGACTGATTTCCTCTTGGCTTACTACTAGCCAAGTCCAATAGCAACGGAGTCTTGCTAACATAAAGCGGAGAGCAAGCATTTCTTTATCAAGTAATCCCTTGAGAGGACCTTTTGGCTGATCTGAAGAAGTGACAGACTTTGGATGAATGCCCAAGGGCGACAGACTTCAATCTTCTTTCTTGAAAAGATATGTGGTTGGTGTGAAGTGTAGCGTACTTACCCTTATAGCCTGCCGGAACGGAACTATAAAGAGTGTGAGGGAGCATTCCTCTCACTCCCTTGCGGGACAGTTGAGCCTCATGAATAGCCTTCCATCGAAAAGACAAGTCAAACTATGTGATATCTACTTGAATTACCCAAGGTCATTTAACGTATACATTAGAAGTAGACTACTTAGTCATGGGCCGGTGCATAATGAGAGGTAGTGGGATGCATGGCAAGCAGTCTTCCCTCGTCCTTCTAACCGAACTAGCTAAACGAGGAATAGGGTTGGGCGACCCGAAATTGAAAATCACTTCTTGCAAAGATGGGCCTAGAATACCTTAAAGGGCTAAGTAGGGGGAGAAGCGTGATTTGGAAGCTTTCAATAGAGTCTGAGACTTCATATATGACCTCAAAAGCCAGATGCATCACTTACAGTTCGTTGGTATCCCCATAATACGGATTTTGGTACCCACCAGCAGTCACTTACCAGTAGACCCGAAGCAGCACCATCTCGCCTAGTATCCTTTGGTGTCACAGCTTCCCTTCAAGTTCCGGTTCCAGGCATCATCCATCCCTAGCCTTTCCAGAGGCCCTCTGACCAGAAGCCGGAATCGTCTTCTGCTACAACAAGACAGGGTGACATGGGAATTGAGATAAGGGACGGAGAAGCTTTCTCGCTCCTACCACCCGGTTGGTTGGAAAGAAGAATGGAGAAGCTGACCTGGAATAATGCTACGCTTCATAGCCTCTTATTTCACACTTAGCGAACTGGTCATTCTCCTATCTGTCCCTGGGACCTCTTTCGTTCCTATAGGTCTTTAACCCACCCTTCTATACATGTCTGGCTCCGTTCCATTCCTTTCGGAATTCCGATTTCTCTGCATCCGTAGAGGCCAAATCATACGCTGCTAAAGCCAAGTAGTCCTCCGCCCCTGCATCTAAATATGCTGTTTCATCCGCTGAGACAAAAAAAAGCATATGAAAAGAATCAAGCGCTTTGAATAAGAAGAGTCTTCCTCCATTCCAGGAGAAGATGTCAGAACTCAACAAAGAGGATTGTAGGGCCTACATATGATTGACAAATACCAGTTTTTCGCTAGACCAATGAGTAGCAGAATAGCACTTCTCGCATCTACGCTCGCTCAATAACCCTGGGGCTGTCGTCCAGGTTCACTCAGTCATTCTTAAAAAGATTTAATATAGATCCATTACCTATAAAGCTAAGCTACTAAATTCAGATTAGCACGTAAGCTTCGCACTTACATTAATGGAGATCCTAGAAAGAAGCCAGTGAGTTTGCGTACTCGAGTGAGGGTACCTTGGTGAAGAGTACTTAGCTTTGTAAATTCTGAAGCAAAGTGTTGAGTCCACCGGCCGCTCTTTTGCCTTAGGAAAGAGAGATGCTAGCTCTTCCAGTGGGTAATCACTTCTCTTCTTTGCCTTGGGAGAGTTAGGTAACTTCAGGGTTCCCAATATGGCTGGCAGCTAGAAATAGAAAGCTTATTAATAAAGTATATTATTGAGGATTACATATCGCTCATCGGCTCTGAGCTCCCAACTACGAAGCTCTTTTCTCGAGCGAGTCAACAATTCGTGGATCCATGGTTTGGATGAAGCTATGTACCCGGGTAGAGATGATTTGTCTCAAAGATGTTCCGCTCATCCAAAATCTGATTGATCGGTAATTCGACCGACAACTCTAAGGGCATTAGCGCAGGCCTTCCATCTTACCGTGGCTATCTAGTCATTGACCCATTTGCTTGCGAAGCATATCATCGCTTCGCGCTGTTCCCTTATGCATTGATGATTACTGATTCAATTTGCTGCAATGCAATAAGCCGCCTCTCCGCTACGAGGTTCGCGAGTACCTTTGTTACCGCGCCTGAGCTGCCTGAGCCCATAAAACTGGGGTTGGTTTTTTTTTTAAATGGCTGTGCTGCCTTCCCCTTGTATAGTAAAGTAAGGCGTTTGGTTCCTTCGGGTTCGAAGAAGAAAGAACAAACCAATGAATAGTTTTAGATTAGGATCTACCAAATTGGGATAGTTTTAATACCAACTAGTTTATGCACTGGCCTATCATCGGGTCGGGGCTTGTGTGGCAAATAAAAGGAAGGTGAGCGCGTATCCGCAGAAAGAGAAGGTGTTTAACTATCTATTCGTTACATAAAGCTATATATTTTTGATTAGTGAGGTCTTCAAAACTTCATACAATGAATGATAAGCCATTCCATTTGTGCTTTCAGCAAGTAGGCGACGCGGTTTCTATCTTTCAATCGTGCTTGGATGCGTTTGAAAGCCTCGAGATGACTTACAGAAAAAAGTCTTTCTAGGTTATGTTTCCGTAACAAATGGTCCATTTATTGA
>JARJHC010000085.1:0-20841 GCA_031304145.1 Cardiospermum halicacabum | reverse complement strand
AAGAAGAACTAGGCGCTTACTTTTTTTTGAGGCTCTGGGGGAAATTCTCGTCTTCAAAGGTTAGGGTCCAGTCGTCCGTCCAGTTTCAGCAATGTAAGGTCCCATGAACCTTCAGCCACAAGCCTTCTTTCGTCAAATAGGTTTTGTAAAGGCTTTTGAGGCTCCTCAGGCTTTCAAGCGAATAGACTTTTGTAGGGCATGTACCGAACATGGCCTCTTTTCCTAAGTAGAAGTGAGAAAGGTTCCATAGAGAGATCGCCGGATTCACCTTCTTCATTCCGATTCCAAATCCCAACTCCTCGACCCTTTAGTCAGGCTAGGCCAGCTCTCACTTAAGAGAAGATCATAAGATAAGTCCTCCTCCTGCACGGGACTTGCTAGCAGCTACTTCCATCCTTTTTTCTATTTATGAAAAGCAGATTAGCCTATTAGCCTAAGAAGAGGGGTAGATGCACGCATAGTTGCCGCTCGGCTATCGCCGACTCCTACACCACTCTTAAGCCAAGGCCCTCTAGCGCCTACTCTAGCTCTAGCTTCCGGAACACCGGCACCCACCCCTCCAACAAATTACATAAGAGAGGAACTACTTCCTTCATCCACGAGCTCTCAGCTGCTGCTACTTGCCTCGGGACTCCCCCTAGTCAGTCATTAGACGCTTTCAGGCATCTCTTTATGGTGGTGGCTTAGGTGGGGGATTTGTGCCCCATGGCTGTTGATTGCCGCCCTTCCACTTCCTATTCCTCTTCTTCCGCGGCTTATGGTCAAACAGTTTCGGCTGTTGGGCTTGCACTCGCTCTCGGATAGCATTCAATTGCTCCTTGGTCAACGCCTTCGGCACACCTTGGGCGGCCTTTAGTTTATCTTCCTGAGACTGAGCGTGCTCTGGCCTCGCCGCAGTGGTATCATGTACGTCTGTCGGTTCTTGATCTCGCTCTGGGGTCAACTCTTTTGCAGCCTTTAGTACAACGGTCTCGTGTGCAACGGTAGTCGTCTGTTCAGCTGAAGCCTTCGCCCTTAGCGGTTTGGCACCTCCATCCTGTACACCCAGAGTCTTATCCCGTGCTTGGACTTAGGATAGCTATTCCTTGCATCGTGAAGAGTTATGGCTTACTTCTAGGCTTTCGGATAAGAAAGTCCACACTTCTTTTGTTCATCGTATTGACTTGCTTGCCAACCTACGTACGCCTTGCTCGGAAAAGGCAGTTATCCGATCGATCGATTAAGAAGAGTGCTGTGTGCGATGCTTTAGGGCAAGATCGCAATTTCCAACTTAGCAATCTCCGCTTTGAAAAACCGTACCAGAGAAACTTTTTTCAGAGGGGAAGAACGTCTTTGTTCTTTTAGTTTCCCTCGGCAAAAAGAAAACGAGAGTAATTTGTGCCAGACCCTCCAAAAAAAGAATGGATTAAGGTGATAGAGTGTTATCAGGAGACGCTAGGCTTCGGAATTGAAAAAATTGAAAAAAGTGCTCTTTTTTTTTTCGTCATTTGCGCTACCACAATATTCGTCCTTTTGGGGTTAATGCTCTCAATGGTGAATCGATCATTCGATATCCTTTTCCTTTTACTTTTCATTTTATTCGATATCCTTTTCCTTTTACTTTTCATTTTATTCGATATCCATTTCCTTTTACTTTTCATTTTAAGAGGACGGAATGGAAGAAAAGTAATGAAACCAGCGATGGCTACTGAATAACCTCTTTTTCCTTTCTCAAGAATAAAGCCTTTGACCTTTTTATTCGTTCGCCAAATCTTGTTCAGTTCCATCCAAGCTCGGTTTTGTCTGAATCTTCGTGGAAGAAGAATAAGCGGTTCACCAGCCACTACATCTGTGGATCCCACCAAATCATTAAACCTGGCGGCTGCTCGCTCTTTGATCAGTGATTCACCGGCCACTAGATCGATGAAGAATCTCTCCAAAATCTTCTTTTTGATCAGTGATTCACCGGCCACTAGATCCAGGGATCCCACCTTATTCTCAAACCTGGTGGCTCGGTTGATTGGCACTCCTGTAAGCTCATCTTGCATACAAATTCTGGGGGTCCCAAGTCCTGCATCCACCAAGAACTTCTCTTCCCTTAAGCGTAAAACTTCAGATTGTAAGGCGTTTCCACTACATAAGAAAAAACTTGAATTAGATCTTGGAAATGATCGACTCAAATAGATGCTCATCATAAGCTTTTTTTTTCCTCCTCTTCCTATTGATCAGAAGCATCCAGCAGCGCCACGCCAGTAGAAAGAGTTAAGCTACTAAGCTAAGCTGCTGTTTGGGGAACTCGGTAGAAGCGATTTGCCGCTTCCGCCTCTCTAGGCTTCACAATAGCTCCCCCCATATAGAATGAGTCTTCTCCCCCTCCACTATAAGAAATCCGAAAGGAATTGAAAATTCCGTACCCTTTTGTTTGAGCAGGGGGCTCCGAGTCCTGTGTTGACAAAGATCAGATAGGAAAAAAACCTCGATCTCTTCTTGAATATTGATCAACGTTCTATCGATATTCAGGAATTGCCCACACGACCCTCATCCATTAGTGCATCCATTAAGTCAGAAATGCTGTATTCAGAACCTCGTAAATAAAAGCCTTACTAGACTAGATAGGGGGCAAAGAGGAGCTGTGAAATCATTTATCTTTTTTTCTTTTAGCTTCTGAAGCATCCCTGCCTTAAGAAACCTACACAGTGCTTCGTCGTAGGCTCCAAGTGTGGCTGCTCTTTGAAGTTCAGCAACGTCTAAGTCTCTATTTCATCGGTAGGCACGACGGGGCACACCTCCCCCAATTCTTGAGCATCTTGGAGAAACAAGTGCTGCTCGAAAAGAGAATCGAGGCAGCCTTGGTGCAAGATGGGTATAATCCCCATCGTATTATAGGAAATAGACCAGAAATCAGGGAGATCCTATTTAATCATCCCACTGGATCTATGCTTCTTTCTGAGTCAACGTTAAATGCCCATATAAACCAAATCGAAAGAGATGGCATTCGGCATAGCCCTCCTTATAGACGAATTCTAAGGAAGATTCAGAATAGGGATCTCTTTCTCTAGTTTTGCGAGGAGGACAGGTTGGTTCGAGGACCCGTTGGTCAAAGGGAGGTCCTGATTCCGGGACGGAGCCGTATGACGCGAGAGTCTCACGTACGGTTCCTTTGAGAAGGGTGTGATACCACCACCTATCAGGCCCGACGAGCGGTCCACGGAGCTGCATCCCTACTCACCTGGTCCATGCACATCGCTCTCTCCAGGAGGTTGGCCGCCTATCCTAGATCTTCCAATTTTCAAGAAGATCCCGGGCTCGATCCGGTTTAGTATCAAGGTGATTCTCTTTCTGTTCCTATATATATGGGTCCGTGCAGCATTTCCACGATATCGTTATGATCAATTAATGGGACTTGGCCGGAAAGTGTTCTTGCCTCTATCATTAGCTCGGGTAGTCCCCGTTTCTGGTGTTTTAGTCACCTTTCAATGGCTCCCTTAATTATGTGCGAGGAATTGCCCTCTTTTAACATGGGAAGCGGGCTAGTCCCCGAAAATGCCCGTTAATAAAACGTTGGGGATAAAAATCAGGACCCTTGGGAATACCATAAGATCAGAACCAGTAGACTCTGGCTGGGAGCCGCCGGATTGGGTTGCTCGGGCTTTGAAGACAGCCCATCTAAGAGTGCTGGAGTACCGTCCAAATTTGAGTCGAGATATTTACCAATAATCAAGTCTTCAGTCAACTGGTGGAATACATCGCATCAACCTGGGAGCATTAGCCGATCTGGTACATCAATACATGTTCCTATGCCCATTCCAATCTTGTCTAACTTTGCTAACTCCCCCTTCTCAACCCGTATCTTGTTTGTTCTGGAAACACGTCTTCCTATTCCATCTTTTCTCGAATCTCCTTTAACGGAAGAAATAGAAGCTCGAGAAGGAATACCAAAACCTAGTTCACTCGCTTCGTTCAAAACATCCACTCCTTCTTCACTCACTAGGGAAAGAAAAAGTATATATGACTTAAAATCAGAAGGATCAGCCTATCAGAGCACTAGCTATCAGGGTTCTCGGCGAAAGGATGGCGCCCTCTCGTGGCGGTGGAAGGCTGGCTAAGAATCATGTCCTATGACACTCGATCAGAGCAGCAGTGATCCGGAGAAATAGGATAATTTTTTGAAGCGGGCTGAAGTTGGTGAGAGGGTTTGGCGGGAGTGGGCGGCTCAACTTCGCTATGCATAGATCTATTTATGGGTTATACCGATGAAAGAAGTGGCTCCGATGGTTCAGTTTTCGCCGAGCCGCCCCGAAGAAATGGGAGCAGAAAGGGGGTTCTAGAACTGGATTGTTGAGCAAATACCATAGCACATAGTACTCGGAGCCCAGAGACCAAGACTCAATTCATAAAAAACTTACCCATCCGAACAAGACGCACATATCCCCTTGGGGGTCTGACTAGTGAGCCGGGCAGGAAGCTGCCAAAGCGACGAAAGTCTCCGCAACTGTACTAACGAGAGTTCACCATCTCCGAGCGGGCAAACTTCTGGATTGTGAGCTTTCTCACCATTTCGACATCTCTTTACCATTTCATCGCCGCAATCAGACAAAAGGAGACCCGGTCCAACGCATAAGACTACTACATGGACCATATTTCAATGGTACAAGACCTTTTCCCGAACCTCGTGCGATTCAATCCATCTGCTTTAGATCACAACGTATATAACTAGTTAATAGAATGAACCATCACTAGTCATCCCATTCTTTTTTGGTTTAAACCCCCCACCCTATTGTTGTTGTTACAGGTGTCCTTGAGTGGAATTCAGGGAATCTGAAAGTAGGGGCAGTAAACGCCTTTCTACTAGAAGGAAGGCTGGTGTCCAGAGGCACTACTAGGAATAGGGACAAGGAATGACTCCACTTTTGAAGATTCTAACCGCACACAAGCCAGCGGTTTTCATGTCTTTCCAAGACAGAATTGGCTGGCTCGTGCACACACACATAGAACTTCTTACCGCCAGGGAGGGTTCTGGATCTAATAAGCAGAAATTGCTGGGCTCCTTTGAAAGCGCTGATTCAAGAGCACCTCCCTCACACCAGATTCAATAGCAGTTGTTCTTCACACAGTTCCTTCTGGGCATCTTCGATGAGAAGCATTCCGCTTTCTTTCTTTCTGCTTTTTTCCTCTTCTCTTTTTGAATCGGCAGCTGGAACGTCTGCCCTGATCAATGCGAAATTGATCAATATGGGATCATGATTTGATTGAAAATGTGTAAGTAAGAGGAGAAGGGAAATTTCACAGAAAACCTTTATTTTGAAATAGCAGCTCAAGTAGAGCAAGAAGCTTCCTATTCTGTGAGGCTGTGAAGGCCGATTAAGCCGCATTATTTACGCAATTCATTGATCTGATCGGAACCTTACTCCCTACCCCCACAAGGGAATAAGAGCTCCGTTAAAGGATATCTATAGCTGCGAACTCAAACTCCTAAATAGAACTCTTTTCTCCCGTTCCTGCCTCCTACCCAGGAGTCGGTTCACTCCAAGGACAGGATACTCTATTTACATAGCGAAGAAAGGCCTACTTATCCACCTCAAAAGAGAGGACGAGTTCCTTCTTCTATTAGAATTCTAATGGAAAGAGCACTTTTCTTCTTTAGTGAATCCCATTTATGATAAAGCGTGTACTGACGGAGTCGGCGAGCAGCCCATGCTAGCGCACAAGAGGTTCTTTCTAAGTCGGAGTATCGGGACTCGCACTCATTGAACTTCTTGCGCAGAAGACGAAAGATGGGCTCACATAGTGCCGTTAACTGGGCTATGAACCGGGTTATGTAATTTAGTCTTACAAGGACTATCCTGCCTTATTTTTCGTTTAGATGTGAAGCGTGTGGATCCTTTACCAAACTCTGCTACGGTGCCTCAACCCCTAGGGGTACCATATAGATTCTCTGCCGTGTCTCCATTGAAAAAGTTCCTCCGGTAGGAAGGTCTTTAAAAGATCTTTGTCTACTGCCTCTTCGACCATAGCTTTCTACAGCTTTCGATCAACTAGAAAAGAGGAAGCGACTAAACCAAACCTAGAGGTGTGAACGAATCTGATGCTTCACCAAAGCTACAAAAACCCCTGCTTCAGGGAAAGTCAAAGAGGGTTCACCCGAACCCGTGTTAATCGATTCTATGCACCACAGAGAAAAGATCTATCTATAATAAAAAAGATTCCACCCATTCTCGGTGACTGAACTCGATTCTTTCTATAATAAGAAATTCTCGATTTTGATATTCGTAGCTTCGGCTTAGGGGAGCTGTTCACCAGCCCCGAGTTCTTGCTAGTATTCACTAATACAATTAGGTGCCTGGGACGATGTAGGTTACAAAGACAGACCTATTTCCTTTTCCTGGCCACTAAAGATAGGCTCATCAAGGAGCATTAGCTGCGGGTCGATCATGAATAAGGGTACCTCCATTGGCTGGGGAAGATTATTCGGACGGATACAAATGAACGAGAAATCAACCTCGATCAATTCATGCTGCAAACTCTTTGCTACAATGGCTATCCGGATATCTATCTGGGGCTATAACCGATTCCTCGGCTAGTGGCATGAACCATGGAATCCGGTAAGGTTTTCGGGTGCTTAGATCGGCCGATAGAAAGAGTTTGAAGTTCCGAAGGACTCACTTCAAGCTGGATAAAGCAAGGCAATGAAATTCTTTCACTAGTCTCAGAAGCTCTTTGAGAAGCTGTTGAGAGTAAAGAGGAATGCCTTTTTCCCCTTAGCATGGATAATCTAGCCAATTATCTTATTCTTATATATAGGTTCTCCTGGCCTCTACTCGAATGTTAGCCCCCTCTGCTAGCCTTGAGGGAAGCGAAAGAAGTCAGGCAAGTGAAAGTTCAGTTGACTATAGCTTTTTGGCAAGCGGGAGGTACAAGTGTCGCAGATCAAATTGTCGGCAAGCAAGCTCATAATAAACCGACTTTCCGGCGAGTGGTAGCGGTTGAGAGCGAAGCGAAACTTTTATTAAATAATCTCCCTCCCTTAGGAAAGATTTTCAATTCGACTTTATCTCCCCTTTCTTTTCACCGTAAAAGCAGTTAGGGGTTCAGGGCAGTCGGAACTCAAACAGTAAGAGTAGGCGGTGAGGTTACAAGTCCTGGGGACAAATGAAGTGAGTCTTCTTTTTCCTTTCAAGACCTTAAGTTGCTAAATCTTTATCTTTGAAAGTTTTTATTGAAAACTTTTCTCCTTGGTCGGAAGGGCCTTAAACACAGATGAGGGAATTGAGCACCGGTAAGTACCGTGCGTGTCTCCCGGGGCATTCACTATTCCTATTTTTAGGGCTCCCCGTCCGCTTAGCCTCAGTGAACCAAGTTCAGTGATCCAATCAGCCTGAAATCGGTCAAAATCAACTCTAACTCGGATCTAAACTTTATCGTGCTAAAAGTGATTCCCTCAATAGAGCTTGCACAAGTCCAAGATCAGCTGTTCAATGAAACTACTGCCCAGCAGAAGGAGCTGACACTGAAGTTCTACGCTGGGCCCCGATGTCTAGTAGAGTAGAACCGAAGCGTGAACACTAGATCGACTGCGAAGCGTGAACACTAGATCGACTGCAGAGTCTCTACTTACGAGATTTGGTTCTCATAGGTCAGACCTAGAGCGAATCTTTCTTTACAGGCCCTTTGAGAGATGCTGAATTCTCAGTGGATGGTCGACAGCCTTACGATGCTTTACCTGCGGCTGATGGATCGGATCAACCTTCTATCATCCTTCACTCTGGAATTAGGTAGGGGCCTTAGTCAGTAGGGTAGAAAGAATGGTCCAGGGCAGAGTGGGAACTGTCCACCGTAAATCCACTTCTTTATAGGTGTCCAAGCTACTTTTAGATAGATGGCACAATCGCCGAGTTTAGAGGAACACGTAAGTAGATTACGAAGTCGATTACGAATAATCAACCCACTATCAAGAGGGCAGCTAAGCAGCACGTGAAACTCCTCGTTAAACCACTCCGTCCTCGGTCGCCTCGTCGGAAGGTTCCCTCTTCGGTCGTTGGAGTGAAGGGGCTACCGGGTGGTAGGCCCGAACGTGGGTCAAGTAAGCCCAATCACTCCTCGGTCTCGCCTCGTCGGGGATTTAAGGTTCAAACTCCTACTCGGTCGTTGGAGTGAAGGGTCTCTCGGGCAGAGACACCAACACCTTTTAGCAACACTCTATTTTAGGAATTCTCGACCTTTGCAACCCTCTCTCTCTCTTATCCCTTTGACTCGGAATCAGACTATTTGAACTCCTATTGCGTCTCCAACTCCCGTCAAGCTCACCCTTACTCGCCTCGAAAATATGATGAATGTCTCGCTGAACCGGGCGTTGCACTTTTCTTAGTTAGCCCGACCTCAGGTTACCGGACACGTAGGGCACTGGCCTTGGTTTGCCCACCAACTTATACTAGAACAGGGAAAGCCAAATTTCCCTTTTCTGGAGCAGGAACCAGAACGAGCGCAACAACTGGCGCCTTTCATTGGTTCTACGGTTGCTAGCACTGATAATAGATTCAATCAAAGGTCGAATTCACCTCCTCACTATAATCGTACCAACCAAAGGGCGTGACTTAAAGTCAAGGGAGGACTGATTCGCATCGGTTAAATCAATCCCTGTGGACTGGAGGTGAAATAGAGAAGGGAGGAGGAGACCTCTTACTATAATTGAGAATACGGTGGGCCTCTGCTAGGCAATCGGAGTACTACTATGTTCTACCAGGGCCTCTGCAGACACTTCACTAGGCGGCTAGGCCCCTGCTTTAGGCACAGGCTTTCTCGAACAAAGGAGAGGGCGATTGCTAATATTTCACTTTGTTCGTTCTGACTTTTGAAGTGTAAGCCGCTTGCACAAATGCTTTTGAATCAACTCGAACAACAAGGGTACTATGATGTTCATTCAAGTTCGATCAAATCAATGGCTCATTCATCATCAGAATAATAAGAAGACTAACTAGGCAAAAGAAGAAGTTTATGCTCGCACGGCAGTGGGCATTAGAACCTGTTCGCCGGGGCAAGCGGAGTTCAGTCGTCACAAGCAAACTAGCGAAGCAATTCTATTGGCCAAGACACATTATTCAAAGAAGTAAGAAAGAATTGAATCGATTGACTTGTCTATCTATCCCAGTAGAAGAAGAGAAGGAATGAGAGATTCAGGTGGGTTAGGAAACATCATCCGCTTGAAGCAAAGCTCTTTCGTCTGTCGGGGAAGTCAAAGCCAAGACTATTGACTGAGAAAGCTTCTTTTGACTTGAAACAATGTCTCTACCGTCCCACAATCCATTGAAGAAGCAAGGCGCAATCCAGTCCTACAATCTACGGCCTGTGAGAAAGAGAGTCTCAACTAGAAAGAAATAGGGAAAGGGAAGCCACTTTCATCGTAGTACACGGCTGGAACAAAAGGGCCCCTGGCTCAGGCTAAGCGGTCCATCCACGCTCATATCCAAAAAGAATTCGTCGGGGCCCGTAGTGCGCTGCAGGAGATTCATAGACCGCATTGGAAGGGGGCACTGCGGGCCAATCATATTCAGCTCAAGCTGACACTGCCGGTGAATCATACGCTGTCGGAGCAGCCACCCTACTACGCGAACAACTATCCTCGCAAGCATCGCTTAAGTCAGTTCCAAGCTAGCGTTCCTTCCTTTTCGAGATCCCGTCCATTTCCTGGTACCTGTTTCCACTCCCGTTTGAGATGCTCTAGGCACAGATTAAGCTCCATAGCCCGTAGCTTCCCCTGGCCCAGTCCCATATACAGCTCCATAGCCCGTAGCTTCCCCTGGCCCAGTCCCATATACAGATCTATAGCGCGTTGAACCTGACGGAATGAAACTTATGACCCGAAACCTTTGAGAAATACATTTCATAAAAAAGGTTGAACCTCTTCGTAACCCCCTAAAACTTAAAGCGAGTTGGAGCAAGGGCGATGGACACGGAAATAGAGAAATCATATCCAATTTTAGGAGAGCCAGAGTCAGGAGTTTGAGGAGCTGTTTTGGTTTAAGCACTGAGCATATTCACCTATTGTTGGAGTAGATCAAGTTCAGTCCCAGTAGCGGAGGTAGGCGCATAAGCTCATATTCCGGGAGCGAATACACGGGTATGTTGGCTAAGGAGCTGGGACTGGTGGTTATGGATCTTTACCTAGAACCGAAACTGACTCTGACTTTCGATCTGGTAGTGATGCTGCGGGCTTACAAATGGAACCTTTGGTTCCCATACATCCATGTAAAAACCTTTCTCGGTGACAGATGTTATTGATGACCCTGGACAAGCACGCGTCCGTACGGTATAACAGGACCTTAGCTATCTAGTGAAATAAAGGGCATACTTTGCTTGTTTCGTGGTATGGACCCCTGAATGGGTTCTGCTGCTATCGACACCTACCTAATGAACCAAAAGTAATCGATCGAGACCGCCTTACCTTATGGGGAGCAATCCACCAAAACGGTTAAGCTGGCAAGGTACTTAGCAGGGCGTGCAAAGAAGGATGGCTGGCAGGGATACCGGACCAAAGCAACTGATCCGGGGTTGGGAAGGGAAGCGAAACATCTGAAAATAAAAGAAGATTCAGACTGGACGGGTGACTACGCGTGAAAACCGATTGGGGGATCTTCTTAATCTTAATAAATTGAGAAAAGAGGAGCGCACTCTCTCGCCCCTTATCGACTCCAAGAAGTAATTGAAAGGCTCGAAGATCTGTATGGCATGGAAAACTTAGATAGTCTTATAAAACATATCTGAGAAAGGGAGGGACAGTGATTTCTATAAATAATAATAAATGGACCGAGATCTTCCCACGGAAAAGGAAGCTTTCGCTTTCTTTGATGACGTGACAAAAAGCTAGAAGGGGCTTATTGGGGTTCGACGAGTTACCAACCTTTAGCAGAAATTTTGGACCTTGATCGAAAACAGAGTGCCCGCGGGGCGGCACCAAAGTCAAGATGTTTTTCCACATCTTGTTCCATATGTACTGAGATTTGCTCGGGAGACATGGTTTCAAGCCTCGCTCCAGCCTGCTCCTTTATCTGTCTTCTAGTCGGCTCCCCATTCATCTTCTGTTTCCCACGGATAGGTGCCTTTCGGGCTCTGCTACTCCCTTTTTGAATGAATAAGGGGCAGGGCCGTAGGCAGAGATGACTAAGTGAATAAAGAGAAGGGGAAGAGCGGGGCAAAGCTACTCTAGGTCAGAAGAGGGACTTGTGAGCCTATGGGAGAAGACTGGGTAGAAGAAGTTTAGCCCCTGCTTGTTCAGTGCTATTTCCCGGTCGTCCAACGGTCTTTAGTCGTTATTAAGCCTGGTATGCCTCCGCCCTGTGTCCACAATTCCAGACCTGAAATCCAGGATCATGCCTTGGGCTTAGTTTAAATGTTCTTGCTTAGTTCGCATTCCGGGTATGTGGCAAGCAAGAAAAACTTATTCGCCATAGTTACGATATTCTTTGCTGATAGTACTACTAGCTCTTGACTTAAGGGGCAGTAAGTAGCTCACCAATTACGGGTGTCCGCGTCCCGTAGTCTAACTGGTACTCAAGTCTTCTATAGCAGTATGGCTTTATTCTTTATGGGGTGGAGAGAGGAGAGCGGGTAGTGGGCTTCTCTCGATTTAGTTTAGTATTTTTAGAAGAGAAAGATTCTATTAAAGATATCCAAATAGTAAATGGTATAGTAGCTTCCCCAACGCAGAGTCAATCTTTAAGAGTGGCTGCCCTAAAGAAGAATTATTGTTTTCTTCCCATCTCGGAGCAGAGAATCCTTCATATCGGATGTTGGTCCCCCCCCTAGAAGCGGATGAAAAGTCGGAGCTAGTCAGACGCCCCCTCATCCTCAGGATTTGCTGGCCAAGACGGCGCCTCACATATGGGTAGTTATTCCCTCCCGACCTGTATGAAGAAGATAGTAGACCGGGCATTGCGTATCAATAGGTAGAAGAGAAGCTGGCAGTCCGATCCAATCCCCAACTTCTCGAACGAGAAGTCTTCTATCGGTGGTAAAATCGACTCATAAACCTTCGCCAGCCGGAGAATCTTGAAGGGACTCAGGTCCAGCTGGAGAAATGATTGAAGAGAGTAGGGCTTATGGCCAATACCTCCCCTCAGCAGGTGGACCCGCCATTCCGAAGAAGATTGAGCTAGCTATAAAAGAAAGATTAGATGTCCTACCGCTCCGTGGGCTACTGAGGCTCCCAACCCCCGAAACCCTGAAAGGCCACTCAAAACCGTTCCGTCTGGCTTAGCTTATAAGTAGACATGAGCCCAAACTCAAATAGCCCCGAGGTCAGTCCCATGTCTGAAAATCCAAAACTCTACTCACTAAGTACTGTCATTATAGACCAGTTGTCTTGAAGCCTCCCTCAACGAGTAAAGCGATACTAAGTTATTAGAATAAGGCAACTTACTTGTAACACAAAACCTACTATTCTGGCTAGGACAGAGCGATCTGATTCCTTACCTCAGTAAGCACCAACTGACCTGTAATTTTACATATGACTACGGCACGCATGACGCATGGTTTACAACCTTTGCCTTAGCGTACAGCGAGTTATATAGAAAGCATGAACCATCGATCAAGCGAGTTGATTATCGGTATGCTTGCTTCGCCAGTAATGATAGATGATCAACAAGTCAAGGAGTTACCGCATCAGGCACTAATATACCGCTTCCGTCGGTCATAGTTCCGTCTCTCAAGTAACTAGGCGGGGACAGGATTCGAACCTGCAATCTTCAGATCATGAGCCTGATGAGTTGACCATTCCTCTACCCCGCTTCTTCCCCTTCTCTTTCTCTTATTGATAGAGGAAGACTGCCCACACTGAACACCAACCCAATCTCGATGAAACGAAAAGCAACTACATCCTGAAATAACGAGAATTCTTCTTTGTTTACTCAACCTCGAATCAAAACTTTTCTACGCTTTCTTCTCTTACGAGATTTCGAGTTGGATGAAAAGAGCGCTCCTAAAGGTTTAATAAGACATTCGATTCTCATTCATCAATAACTCTACTTCCGTGTACGGTCCGGAAGAAAAGGAGTTCATCTCAAATCAAGGCAACACGCACTCAATCCGACAAGATAGATAGAATTATCGAATGGAATCCAAGTCTGGGGTATCCTATGAATTTGAGTTATAGTTGGCGAAGGGGGGGCACGAACGGTATAACAAGAAGTACGGATTCGACTAGCTGTCTCGTGTTTATCTCAATCCGGAGCCATAGCTAAGACTATACAAATAAGACAGCAAGTGCACCCTTACACCGATGAAGGAAGACTAGCCAAGTCCCCTCCCTCTCCCAATACCAAAAGAAAACAGAAAGACTAGAGCTAGATATCGTTATCCAAGCGCCCTATCGCTTACAAAGCTCGGAGAGAGAGCGCTATCCCATAAAGAGCTCTCTCTCCTCAGAGGCAGAGAAGTGGACAAATGAACTGAATCCGCAGCTATTGAATCCACTATTATTGTTCAAGCTCTTCTTGCTTGAGTTGAATCAGCCCAGAGTTCATCAAGAGAGGAGGAATGGAAGGCAGAGATAGCAAAGGTATTGGGATCTAGCGAGGTCAAAAGCTGCTCCACACATCTACCAGGTAGGTGGTTAAAATCATTCCATACCCTGCCTCAAATTACTTCAGCCTAAAACGAAGTCAGAGGCCAGGTCATTAAGCCCAAATTAAGCCCAATCTAATAGGTTGCGTTCCCCCGTTTGAGAGTCAGAATCCTAGCTAGGTGAAGATCTACTGGATGGAGGGCGGAGCTTTGTATGAAGCAGAACCAGAAAACCTTACTAAGCGAGACGGCAATGCAGACAATGAAAGGGGCTTCCCTATTACTGCAAGACCCCGGGCTATATGAATAGTCCTAACATTTCAAGCAAAAGGAAATAGACAAGCATTTAAAGACGTAGATTTGACTCGAAGCCTGATACGATTTCATTCAAAGTGGAAGGTTGGATTGCTTTTGCTTTTGACCCCTTCCCGCATCTAGGCTCTATCTAATGCTTACTTCTCTCATCCAGGAAAGAAGAGCTAAGCCTTCAAGTCCTACCACTTAAAAAGATTACTCCGTCTAAGGCTATCTCGCTGCTTCTCCTATTGTGAGACCTTTTCTAGTTAATGTTAATGGATTCCCTATGCTTCTCTTTCCCCATTCATTTCGAACCTCCGACAGTAGAATAGCGAACCCCTTTGTCCTGTTGGGAAAGCAGGACGAGAACTATAGTATAGGACGGGCTTTAGAAGCAGTGCTCGTCTTTCTCATTCGGAGCTCCGGTTGAAACCACGGTTGCCTGATCCGGAACCAGCTCTAGCTACTGTTCCATCTCCTGCACCAGCGAAGCAATCTATTTCATGTTCCACAGACAAGGCATCTCTATCTCCATTTCTTTGTTCCGATGTCTATCCAGCGGACTCCCCATATCTATATCCCTGGGATGCAATGAGCCAAATAAAAGTCTTTATTCCCCATCTCCTCGGAGGCGAAACAAAGAATCAAATTGGGGGCGGCCCAACTGAACCTAAGGCTTTCAATTGTTCCCCATGACCTGCTAACCCGCTAAGCCCTTTATGCGGAGGTTACCCCATATAAAGCTGGATACCCGCGGGTAAGAACCACCTCTCTCTTGACATAAGCTAGGTTCTCCAGAATACAGCGGCCGGATAAAGGGCTTCCAAAAGAAAAGGGGTAATGCTTGCTTTAGAACCGGTTTCTCTCCTTTTGAGGGGCTCAGCTACTCTAAAGTACCTCGATTGATTCGTTGCATTTGCCCCCTTCCGGATCTAAGCTATTGGTGGGTAGGTTGTACCGCCCGTTGAAAGTATAGGAAGACATACGAAAGGAAGAATGTAGAACTGCAAGAAGTAACTTCCAAGGATACAACTGCTGGGATTGCGAGACTCCCGGAAAGACATGCAAATACATTCGCGCGGCTACAAGAGAGTTCTTTTACTGTGTCAACCTGTTTAATGAATGGGGCTTTCGTAGTCCCTATGAAGACTTCATCCGTCATCACAAATGGTGGCTGCGGGACTGTATCTTTTGTTAATCGAAAGAATTTCTCAGCTAGTAGAAGCCTGCGCATATAAGAAAAGCGGGCCCTCTTTCCTATATGCTCTTTTACCTCTTCTTGGAGATTCTTTTACCGCATCTTGTAGTTCTTCAACTCCCTTCAACAAGCAGATTGTGGCTAAAACTGGCTCTTTAGGAGCTCTTTAGACAAAACCTACTTCTTGAAGGGATAAGAAGCAGAGTTCGGAACAGCTCTTCCTATTTTTCCAATTAGCAGCCTACCCCAGCCCAGATAGGCTTGAGATATAGACTTCTAAAATAGTTCATCAGTTTAGTCGAAGATGAAGGGAGAAATGAGTAATTCGATCTCCTCTTTCAGGGGCTCAGCTTAGTCTCTGTCCCTCTTTACTTAGCAACTTGTTATAGCTAGAGTTTTGGGCTGTTTGTTAGGAGGTTTTGTTAGCTACTTCAGTAGTCAATTCCTTCTTTGAAAGATGTTTTGCTTAGTCCCGCGAAGTAGGGTGCGTAGATATAGGCTAGGCTTCTTTTAGATTTCATCCTTCTCGTAGACCTTTGAGAAAGAGGCATTCCAAGAACTTCCATAGAGGAGAAAGACGCTGCCTTTGCCAGTTGAGTGGTTTAGCCTTCCTTCTTCTTTATCATGGGCATTGTTTAGCTCTTGAGATTGGAATCTCTTCTGTCAGGAAGGAGGAATCAAAGAGAACAAGTAAACTAGGCCCCACAGTGTCCTCGGCTGGCCCAACGTATCCCTATTTGATAGAGGTTCTTAATCCCCCCGGATATCTCGTAAGGAAGGAAGAATCATTTCAGTCCACTGGTTCTAGCTCTGTAGCTGTAGTAGTAAGAGGAAGGTTATATTAAGCAAACCTGTAAGTTAGTGATTCAAAGTATAGCCCTGGTGTATGAGATATTTCATTTTCAGTGAAAGCTGGCTAAGAATCCGGTATGTTCCCCAGCCAATTCTTTTTCACAGCTAAGCTTATCGTTCTGCCCATACTAGACTTTCTATTGATTGAGACCCAAAAGAAGAACTTATTCTTAATAAACATTCCCCCGTAGTCACAAGGTAAACCGAAGCCAAGGTCAACCTCTCTGCAGAAAGCATAGCACCTACCCTCGCGTAACAAAGCTAGTCGCTGCAGGCCTAGGTGCGGGAAGCAGCATCAAAGCTAGTAGCCGAAGTAACAGATCCTGTGCCAATTGCCTATGGCTTTTTTTAACCAGTGAACGTAGCTGGGAGAGGTCCTAAAGGAAGATGCAAGCGCAAGGTTCCCGGTGAATGACCCTTTGATTTGTAATGGAGCAAGACGTTACCCTCGAAATTAAGTATATTGATATATAGACTCCGCGGTTAGGGACCATGACCCAAATAGAGTTCCTACAAAGGCGTCTCCACCCGTACTAGGTGAGAAAGAGTTTGAAATAAAGATGCACCCGGTTGACCGAGCCAATAACCTTGTTGCTTGTGAACCAGTTTCACTAGTTCTGGCTTTCAATTACAGAGCCTGTTGAAGTACCCATTCCCATGAGGATGCTTGGGGTTGCACTTTTTTTCCTGTAACAGTCTTAAACCGCTTCAAACAGTTAGGAATTAGCCTAAAAACCAGTACTTCCTCACCCCGTAAAGAAAGCGATTTGAATAAGGCAATTGCCTACGTTCGAGAAAGCCTTTCCTTACTTCACTTCTTCGCAACTAACCCTTTTTGGAAAGTGGGTAGTAATGGCACTCAATAGCCTCTAATAGAACATCGGATTCAATACCAGCTGATGAAAGAGGAGAGAGAAGAATGGTATCGACAGAGCGAGGGGCATAGAAAGGATTTGTGAACATCTATTCCAGTCTTAGAACTTGTCCAATCCCCCCGGGGAGCTTATTCGAAGAGTCAGAGACGATCTTCCACTTGCAGCGGATTCTCTTACTTTAGCTTTGCACCCTTCGCTCGCAGGACAGTGCAACTAGAAAAAAGGTATTTTTCTTATAGTGAAAGGAAAACTAAATTAAGAGAAATTCATAGCTATCTCCCGCAGGCTACTCTTTAGATCGTTTCACTCGTGCTTCCTCTCGTGTAAGCACTTCGTTCCACTCGTTTAAGAATACTCATACAGCCTAATATATATAATAGTAATGCAACCCGGCTAGCTGACAAGGCTTTTTTCTTTTTAAACTTTTATCTTAAACTTTTTCTTTGATATGCCAGAACTCTCTTTCTGAATGTCTCCTTTCTCAAACCACCGGACAGAGGTTATACGCTTATTATTTGATTTAGCCTGAACTGATAAGAAAGATCTGAGTAAGAACTGAGGTAATATGAAAGATTTAGCTTTGCGTTCCTTGAGTATTTTTCTGCCCTAAACTAAGAAAGAGTATAGTTTTGATAAGAGTCTTCCATACTATCTGCTGGATAGTTTTCTTTTCATTTCAACGCCCTCATTCTTAAACTATGGGAATTTCTTCTGGTTCGCTACTATCTGAGCCTACAGCTCACGACTGACCTTGAACTGGCCAAAAGCTGCTTTCTATTTGAACAGAATTCTACAATTGCATTACCTTTGGCTACACTTCCTTATCTCTCTTCCTGGGCGTGCGTAGAAACCCCTGCTTGAACATGAGCTACGGACCCTCCCCACGGGTTAATTCTCGCTTTCTATAGAGCCATCAGATGAAAGTTTTGAACGGTCTCCAGGATTGACTCTTTTTTCATAGGCAAGACTAACTAGTAGTTCCAAAGAAAGGAAGATAGGATGTTGTCCTCAAACTTTTGTGAGTTCAGCGATCCGAGGGCTAGTGAACTTAGCCTCTTTTATTTGGCATTCATTGAGCATTCTCTGTTCTGGACTGACTGAGAGCAGGGAGAGAAGGAAGTTGATTGACAGACCAAGGATTGGATGGCTCGCATTCGACTGGACTGAAAATAGTGTATATAAAGATCCGACTGGCTACTGGCTTGAAACCGAGGGATTGACTGCGTGTTACCAAGCATTTACACTCTCACTATGCTTAAGACATCGGATTCGTGCATTCTAGTGCATCGTTACTTCTTTACTTTCAAACTGCACTTTCTCGCTTGCTCTCCCTTGAAAACTGAAGAACCCTTTGACAGCTACCGTTGACTCCTTTCGGGGAAAGCACTCTTAGGAGTGAATGGGCAGCGCTCACTTGGCACACTGAAGCTTTCAAGTCTTTTCCTATAGATTAGGACCCCTCGCATAGATCACGCCGACCTACGCACCCCGTGTGTGGGTTCCCAGTTCATCTCCCCTTTTTTGAATTTCCCCGCTAAAAAAAAGGCTTTTACTTATTTTCCTTCCCGACGGACTTCGATCTCCTTTATTTATTGCGTTGGATCGTTATCGTCGATCCATGCTGTGAAATGATCAAAGGGTCCGTGCTGAAAATCGAATCGTTTTCACGGATTGACTACTCGTAAGGCCGGTTTCAGCCTTCCTCCTTTATGATCGTAGGGGGATAAGGGGGTGTACCATTCAATGCCAGCTCTAGGGTTTGTTCATACCGATTCTTTCTTCTGTGAAACCTCCCTTAGCTTAGGTCTTCTTTCGCGCAATGGCTTTTTCTTTTGTTGTTGTAGCTGCTGACCCGAAGCGAAGCAAGTAATCATTCCAAGCCTCCAGGCTAAGACAGAAAAAGGCGATTCGAGACGACAAAAGCCATATGGATTCTCAATAAGGGAGGAACTCGACCTCGGCCTGTACTGCTAAAGAAAAAGGGCTATGGAGATGAATGCCCGTAGATCGAGGCTGAGCTGGTGGCCAATGAGAATCGTACTTTGCTAACCAAGCTTGTGAAAGGGAGGGAAAAGCACCAGCCGGCCATGAATGATGACCAGGGTCGATTTCCTCTTCCTTCCAGATGAATGGGAAGGGGAGAACGAAGGGGGGAGGAAAGATTCCTGCTTGTACAGTGGGACCTCGTTCTCGACCAATTGATTAGCCAGACCTCTTTCGATCCTTTGATACCGACCGCTTGAAAGAGGTTGGAACGATTCCTGTGCATTTTCCCCATGAAAGCACATTCGGGAATAGCTCCTGCTTTAGAGCTCTCGTACTTAGTGACGAGTTCGAGCCTTACCTTATAAGCATGCGAAGGAAAAAGAGTTGTACATCCAATTGCACAGGCCATTTACCTTAGACGGTAGGCCAAAGAAGGAGTTTAAAATAGACGGATTGGAAAGCTTTACATAATGTAATGTTAAATTGAGAATTGCCCTAAGATTGATGGGTTTACCTCGAATAAAGTGACATCTTTGTGGGATAAAATAGTTCATAATTTGCTTTCTTCAACCGTACTGGATACTCTTTTCTCAGCTAGACTAAACTGGCTCTGCCTCACCAGGTCT
Organism: Cardiospermum halicacabum; assembly: GCA_031304145.1. NCBI lineage: Eukaryota > Viridiplantae > Streptophyta > Magnoliopsida > Sapindales > Sapindaceae > Cardiospermum > Cardiospermum halicacabum. Next base: position 1,474 of record JARJHC010000085.1, on the reverse strand, counting down.
ACTAGAGGCAAGTCTATAAACTGCGCAACCCTATATGCATTCCTACACCGAGGGAGGCCTCCTTCATACACATAAGTGGAAAGAGCTGCAGTTTTCTTCTCCTTCGCCCGAGGAGCCTATCCCTGCTTTGTTTGATAAGCCGCGGATTCCCGGGGTTCCAGAGAAGGGGCTATATTAGATTGTCACAATCGTTGCACGAATTGGGCTTTCCTCGATCGAGAATACCCCCCTATTTGGAAAGTTCTCCCATTCGTTTCTTATATTATCTCGTGGCTGTTGAAAAAGAAGTCTAGTTTCGTGGGGATTGAACTACAGGATTGGTTGCTTTTGGAACCCCAGGCATTGAGCATTTTGGGAAAGCAAGCATTGTTCAATTTCCTCGTTCAATTGCTTTTGATTTCTCTTCGAGGAAGGGGATGAAGATGGGGATTTGTGCCAAAACCCTAGGGTTGCGCTCCGATTTGATGGCATTGTTGAGATCTTCAGGTGGGGGACACAGAAGACGAATCTTATGCTTGGTCGATAGGATTTCGAATCTTCTTTCTAATCTCAAATAGAGGGAATACTGAGTGAAAGTAGAGTAGTTGGCCGGCTCGGTCTCTGTCCCTGTTCGTTAGCAACGAAGTAGGGTTGTCAAGGTTCTTTTCTTTCCTTGAATGAGTGGGATGAGAACTGATTACCCAATTTTTTCTTTCTTTAGGAGGAGCAATACACGTGGGTCCAGAGTTGATGCCAATGCTGAGGCTCTGTCAAGACGTAGAGATTTCAGCAACTCATAGATAATTTGAAGGAATCCATGCAGGCAAAGAAGGTGTCGAATACCGAAGCAGCCTCATCTTCTGAGAAGGCCTTAGTGCCACGTGAGGATATCAGGAATGAGGAAAACGTGGTTGATATTGCATTAGTACTACACAAGAGCTCGTTGAGGGCCCCCACTACTCTGGATCCTGCGAAGAACACAGCAGTAAAGTTGGGTACGGAGTATGCAGGGAAGGAAAATCAGTTGGGTCCCTTGAATTGAAATCCGAAGAGAGCTCAAGGGAGGTCTTTTCTTACGAAGTAAAGAAGATAAACCTCCAGACAAACATGGAAGAGTTGGGGTTATGAAGCAGGCTTTGAAGAAGAAGCCAAGGTCGAAGTGAAAACCCCCGACATACATGCATTTCCAGACAAGAAGATTGAATGTGGAGGAATAGTCCACATGATGAACCAAACGAAGCTTGAGGGGCAGAGTGAAGTTACCATTTTAGGAGCAGATGCCCCTATATTAGATAATGGCTGGTAAGGGAAATGAATGAAAGAAGCTTCTCCAATAGATGTCATTTCTTTAATTCCTTTGACAGCTGAAGTTCCAGTGCCATTTGAGTAAGGAAGATTGGCCAATCTGAATGACTCCCTGTGATACTTTGAGAGCAGATGTATTAGTAGTTCCTTTTCTAGTTTTAAACCAAAATGAGAATTCAATCACCAAGTG
>JARJHC010000074.1:27500-30000 GCA_031304145.1 Cardiospermum halicacabum | reverse complement strand
AACGCTTCGGGCGTAAGTCGGATATCGGCTCACCCATCCTTTACTGCATTCTCCATTCAACCGGCACATCCCACAGCGGCATGCACGGCCTAGCCGAAACCGAGTCCCACCACCAAGCGGGCTAGCGTCAACCCAACAAGCATACAAAGCGTCGGCCTCACGGCCAACACTTCGAGCGCTCGTCTAGCATCGGCCCATCCATTCGGCAGCGCATCCCCATTTCAACCAGCCAACATCACGTTTGATACGCACTGTCAGTCGAACCAGAGCCACAGCACCGCCCTAACAAGCTTCAATCCAACAAGCATACAAAGCGTCCGCCTCACGGCCATCACTTCGAGCGCAAGTCGGACTCCGGCCCATCTGTGACGGTGCCACGTTCTCCTTACCAGCCAATATGTACGTATCATCCGTGAAGCGCCCTTTGAGCCATAATTTCCCATTTTAACCTTCGCCGGAAAATTGCCGCCGCGGGCCCACCACAGCGGTGGCGACCGGCCGACCACGAACGGCGACATACCCCCGCCTCCCCCCACATTGCCATGCATTTGCATGCACAGCGTGGGGGGCGAGGGGGAGGCCATGGCTCACGCATTGGCTGCTGGGTAGGCAGCCAAGCACCTCCCCCCTATATATGCTAATGGAGCGATGGCAGGAGTGCCACCACTAAACACTCTTGTGGTCGAGATGGACAACTATTTTTAAAAAATTCAATTCTTGGAATTTTGATGTGAAATTTTGTATGCATGATAAGAATAATGTAATGTACTCAAAATAAAATTACAAAAATATTCTGTGCACGGAAAGTATTTTTTTTTATTTTATATTCACTAAAAACGGAAAAATCATATAAAATAAAAAAAATGTCAAAAATGTCTGAAACTTCACCAAAAAATCCCTAAAATCATAAGCTGAATATTCATATATGATGTGTGCGGGAGAAAATGATTTTGGCTCGGGGATTTTTTTAAATCTTAGTTTTGCCGCAAAAACGGGGCCTCACAGGTAGCAAATGAGGCCATGTGTGGCATAAGGATGAGGTCGTTGGAAAAAATTTTTTTACACTCCACGAGTTTCTTACAAGAATGTTGAGCAATATGTTGGCAACCCAAATATGAAATTTGAACGTGTTTCGACATTTGAAAGTTTCTCTTTTTCTCGAAACCGTATTTTCAAAGAACCTCGTTTCGAAAAAAATGCATGTTTGAGCCATAGGCTGGTCAAGCCAAGCAATTCGGCAGGCCATTGGCGCTTGCTGGCTAGGCCATTGGCGCTTGCTGGCAAGGCCATGCGCGCATGATGGCTAGGCCATGCGCGCATGATGGCTAGGCCATTGGCGCTCGCTTGCTAGGCCAAGGTAGGCAATTGGCGCTCGCTTGCGAGGCCATGGCAGGCCATTGGCGCTTGCTTGCGAGGCCAAGGCAGGCCATTGGCGCTTGCTTGCGAGGCCAAGGCAGGCCATTGGCGCTTGCTTGCGAGGCCATGGCAGGCCATTGGCGCTTGCTTGCGAGGCCAAGGCAGGCCATTGGCGCTTGCATGCCAGGCCATGGCATTCCATTGGCGCTTGCATGCGAGGCCAAGGCAGGCCATTGGCGCTTGCATGCGAGGCCATGGCAGGCCATTGGCGCTTGCATGTGAGGCCTGCGCTTGCTTGCGAGGCCATGGCAGGCCATTGGCGCTCGCTTGCGAGGCCATGGCAGGCCACTGGCGCTCGCTTGCGAGGCCATGGCAGGCCACTGGCGCTCGCTTGCGAGGCCATGGCAGGCCACTGGCGCTCGCTTGCGAGGCCATGGCAGGCCACTGGCGCTCGCTTGCGAGGCCAAGGCAGGCCATTGGCGCTTGCTTGCGAGGCCATGGCAGGCCATTGGCGCTTGCTTGCGAGGCCAAGGCAGGCCATTGGCGCTCGCTTGCTAGGCCAAGGCAGGCCATTGGCGCTCGCTTGCTAGGCCAAGGCAGGCCATTGGCGCTCGCTTGCTAGGCCAGGCAGGCATTGGCGCTCGCTTGCAAGGCCATGGCAGGACATTGGCGCTCGCTTGCGAGGCCATGGCAGCACATTGGCGCTCGCTTGCGAGGCCATGGCAGGCCATTGGCGCTCGCTTGCGAGGCCAAGGCAGGCCATTGGCGCTCGCTTGCGAGGCCATGGCAGGCCACTGGCGCTCGCTTGCTAGGCCATGCAGCACATTGGCGCTCGCTTGCTAGGCCAAGGCAGGCCATTGGCGCTTGCTTGCGAGGCCATGGCAGGCCATTGGCGCTTGCTTGTGAGGCCTGCGCTTGCTTGCGAGGCCATGGCAGCACATTGGCGCTCGCTTGCGAGGCCATGGCAGGCCATTGGCGATCGCTTGCGAGGCCAGGCTGGCCATTGGCGCTTGCTTGCTAGGCCATGGCAGGCCATTGGCGCTTGCTTCGAGGCCATGCAGGCCATTGGCGCTGCTTGCGAGGCCAGGCAGGCCATTGGCGCTGCTTGCTAGGCCATGGCAGGCCATTGGCGCTCGCTTGCTAG
>JARJHC010000067.1:10000-11116 GCA_031304145.1 Cardiospermum halicacabum | reverse complement strand
CTTGCTAGGCCAAGGTAGGCAATTGGCGCTCGCTTGCGAGGCCATGGCAGCCATTGGCGCTTGCTTGCGAGGCAAGGCAGGCCATTGGCGATTGCTTGCGAGGCCAAGGCAGGCCATTTGGCGCTTGCTTGCGAGGCCATGGCAGGCCATTGGCGCTTGCTTGCGAGGCCAAGGCAGGCCATTGGCGCTTGCATGCCAGGCCATGGCATTCCATTGGCGCTTGCATGCGAGGCCAAGGCAGGCCATTGGCGCTTGCATGCGAGGGCCATGGCAGGCCATTGGCGCTTGCATGTGAGGCCTGCGCTTGCTTGCGAGGCCATGGCAGGCCATTGGCGCTCGCTTGCGAGGCTTGGCAGGCCACTGGCGCTCGCTTGCGAGGCCATGGTAGGCCACTGGCGCTCGCTTGCGAGGCCATGGCAGGCCCTGGCGCTCGCTTGCGAGGCCATGGCAGGCCATTGGCGCTCGCTTGCGAGGCCAAGGCAGGCCATTGGCGCTTGCTTGCGAGGCCATGGCAGGCCATTGGCGCTTGCTTGCGAGGCCAAGGCAGGCCATTGGCGCTCGCTTGCTAGGCCAAGGCAGGCCATTGGCGCTCGCTTGCTAGGCCAAGGCAGGCCATTGGCGCTCGCTTGCTAGGCCAAGGCAGGCCATTGGCGCTCGCTTGCTAGGCCATGGCAGGACATTGGCGCTCGCTTGCGAGGCCATGGCAGCACATTGGCGCTCGCTTGCGAGGCCATGGCAGGCCATTGGCGCTCGTTGCGAGGCCAAGGCAGGCCATTGGCGCTCGCTTGCGAGGCCATGGCAGGCCACTGGCGCTCGCTTGCTAGGCCATGGCAGCACATTGGCGCTCGCTTGCTAGGCATGGCAGGCCATTGGCGCTTGCTTGCGAGGCCATGGCAGGCCATTGGCGCTTGCTTGCGCGGCCATGGCAGCACATTGGCGCTCGCTTGCGAGGCCATGGCAGGCCATTGGCGATCGCTTGCGAGGCCAAGGCAGGCCATTGGCGCTTGCTTTGCGAGGCCATGGCAGGCCATTGGCGCTTGCTTGCGAGGCCAAGGCGGCCATTGGCGCTCGCTTGCGAGGCCAAGGCAGGCCATTGGCGCTCGCTTGCTAGGCCAA
>JARJHC010000065.1:0-11768 GCA_031304145.1 Cardiospermum halicacabum | reverse complement strand
CGTGAGCACAACATGTGCAAGGAAGCAAGCTAAGGCGCTGAATGACCGATCAAATCAATGTGATCTACTAATGCAATGTTTTCTCCTTTCCAAACCTTCGACTGAGAGTGTCTTCGCCTATAAACTCTTCTTGCGTACTTGACTTATAGGCTTGACGCCCATTTCCTCTAGGCTAGTTCATTCCCGGAAAAGAAAACTAGTTGAATTTGCGAGGATCCTTAAGAAAGCGGGTGCCATTCTGTCAGCTTCGTCCCAATGGATATCTCTTCTCTCAAACAGCAACCTAAGGAATCTCTCTTTCCACATGAGGTTTGAGGGATAAGGTCTTCTGGAAACCTTTTGAAGTGGGCAAACCAAGTCAAAGAAAGAAGCAACTCTCCCAGGACCGGAGAAGCTCAATTGAAAAGGTTAGGAGTTTAGTTCTGACTAGTACTGCCGAGGAGCGATTCCTCTGAATGGCAAGTATGAGTTCAACTGCCCTTCCTTCGGAGAATGGAGTCAGGGAGTGAGGAGACAGAAAGAATATTTTAATACCTTTTTCCTATAGCTATCAACAGTCCGCACCTTTGGTTTTGTCAACACTGAGAAGCGAAGAGCTCAAGGTCAGGCAAGGCAGTCTAAGAGGCTATGGAATAGTTGCCTAAAAAGAAAGGGTTATCTATTTTTTTACATTTATAGACAACTTTACAGATTTGTTTATGGATCTTTGAGCTAGGCTGCTGCTACAGATGCTTACCGTGCGAGCGGCCCTAGCTAATAAAGTAGCGAGCTCCCTTAGAATAGAAGTAGCTTTCTTTTATCCTTGGAAGTAGCTTCCCCAGTCCAATGACGGTAAGTAACAGGGAGATAGCATCCTTCCTTATTCTTCGGATTAGTGGGAGGCTGGCTTTCTGGTAATAGTTTGAATTGCAGTTATGCTCCGTGGTGACAAAATGGTTTTCCTTTGAGTTGATGGTATGGGTGCAGGTATGGGTATTGGAAGTGTTAATAGTTTGGTGATTGTATTGCTAGATCTATTCTTCCTATACCTAATTCTCTAGTCATAGATGTATTGTTGCGAATGCGCCTCAGTCTCCAGTGTTTTAGGAAGTGAGCGAAGTTCCCAATGTGAGAAGAATAATAGCTTTCGCCCGGCGGCTTCATGAGAGCCTGAAAACAGGGGTTTGGCTGTTTTCATTTTCATGACTTCTCCCTCAAACTAAATTCCATCGAGCCTTAGCTATTCTTTCGTTTCCTAAGCTTTATCGAACCGAACTTTTATCAGGTGCCGTACCGTAGGCTGTAAAAGAAGCGGGAAGAAAAAAGAAAGTTTGGGATTGCTAAGTACCTACGACTGTGGAATGCAGGTTGTCGGGATGCCCCAGATATTTTTTCCTTTTTTTGGATGAGGAACTACTTCGCAGCACAGAAAACCGGACTCACCAAGGACGGCGAATGGATAGCTCCCTTTGACCTTAACTAGTTGTCTCCAACCAAATAAGGGCCAGAAGGGAGTATGCCAACGAACTCTTCTTAGAGACAGAAAGTAACCGTATCAAGCAATTTAAATCTACGGATATGAGTGAGGTTCTCTTTCCTTCTGTGGAGTTGAGTTGAACTAGTGGCTCGAGGATTTTCAAACTACTCTTAGTTAGCCGAGGAAGAGGGGTTAAGAGACTCGGTTAACAGCTACTCAACCGAAGCTAACAAGGAAAGGCTGCACCAGAAGAAGATGCTTGACCGAGGGAGTTTCACTCAGTCTTTATATTAACCGGTAATACGAAAATAGGGTAATCGGCTAGACGGGGACAGAGAGGCAAGCGAATCGCTTTCGTAATCTCCAATCAATGGGCGTACCCCTCCCTTTATTAAGAAGACTATCGAGAAAAGGACTAAAAGAAAAAAGAGAATAGGGATCGGGTTTAGGGTCACAAACTGAATCAAGAACAGCTGCTCTTCAAGCCTATTTTCCTGCAGCTGATTTAACCGGATGGCACTGTCTGCTACGAATCGTCCGTGCGTGGAAATTTGCCCTCGTAAGGTCTTTTTTCCCTGGTTAGGCCTCCTTAAATAACATAACTTTAAGAGTACAGCAAAGCAGCAAGCTTAAGGCGACAAGTCTCGGGCTTTCCTCTTGCAATTAGTATAGGTATTCTTGCCCTAATTGCTTCAAACCCGGAAATCTTAGACAAAAGTACGCAGAGAAAGAGCTTTGATTGCTAACCCAATCTGCGCGGTTTATTACAAATCATGTGCAATCAGGCATTCCACCTCGGATCAATCGTATGAAAGCATCAGCAGGAGAAGCAGCATAGGAAGGTGAAGAGCACGCTTCCCTTTAGTAAGAGAATGAGTTTACTTTCTTCGTTTTGTTTCGCATCTCTTTAGTGGTAGGCTGTGAGGAGTCAGCGGAAAGGAGAGCTTCCCTCCGGTTTCCGTCCCGGCTCAGTGAGTTCAGTTCGTCCCGAACGTCAGGCTTCGAGACTGAGTGCAGCGAGGCTCGTTCTTCCACGATTGGTAGCACTCGTGTAAGGTCTGGTTTACTTGTTTCATCATCCATCTCCTAAGGGTTAAGATAACTCTGCTGGACTGAAGCCTATTTGTCCAATCATTCCCTTCCTACCTTTCCTGCCCTATGAAAGAGGGTTAAGGTTCTTATCCTGTCCATCTTCTTTTCTTCTGGTACCTTTTTTGCAAAGGCAATTTTTAGACAATAAAATAAAAGATTAGGCTTTCGATCTGGCACGTCGTCCAACTCAAACTGTCCTTGAACGATAGAAGTCAAGCGGCATCCCACAAAACAAAGGGGTTATCTGTGTCGACTAGCAAGTTTTGGTAACACAGGGATGGCTCCGTCCGAGGATCGCTTATTGCGTAGGTAGTGAAACGACCAAGCGAAGGGTCCTACCCTCGTTCCAGCGAGGGGCGACTGATTGGAGCTCTGTTAAGGCAGGTCATGGAGATCCCATTGGCTTGGGGGGTCACCTTCAGACCTTTCCTGCTTTCTTAGTCTTAGACTTTCCTTCCGCGCTTGCCTTCATGCATCTCTATAAAGTTCGAATGCTTTTATGCTTTATTAACTGGACGAAGAGGGCTGGTGGACTAGTTAGCAGATGGATCCTTCTGAATAGAAGTTATATATTTTATTCTTAAGAAATCCATGTCTTTTAAAGAAAATATCGAATATCGATTCAAAAATTATTTTCTTCTTCCCAGACTGAACGGACTCTGCTTTCTGCCGGTGATCTTTCCTCTTTTTTTTCCTATTATGTTATGCCTTCGATTGCTTGCTATTCCTAGTTAGCTTTCAAAGAGACTTTTTTTTTATTCTACAATGGGCCTCATCGCATCTGAGATTTCCTATTATGAGATGAATGAGGAGGGAGTGAGGCCATCTAATCCGAATTGGAAGTTTTGAGGAATCTATTCTTTAGGATATCAATCTTGTCTTCTCCGGCCGGTCTTGCTATCCCGGCTGCAGGCCCTTTATCTGCTTGCTTGCTACACTTTCTCCTGGATTCACCTCATCGTGAATTTAACCGCGCATTTAAGGTTAAGGAGAAAACTTACTCTTTCCATGGAGCTCCTGTCTCGAGGGCTTTCTCACAAGCGGATTCCAATCAAAGAGTTTTGCCGAGCCTCCAAGCAATGCAATATAAATATAGTGGTGGAGTATACTCCATAAGCCAACCGAATCCTAGGGCGGCTAGTAGCTTCGCTCGAAAGCAAGGCTGCGAGCTTTGTCTACGGAGCAAGCCATCAAGACCTTTAATATCGTTCAAGTAAAGTCAAGTGTAAAGTAGAGGGATCGAAAGAAGTACGCCCGGTCCCTTAATTCACTTCTCTGATAAGGCCTTCCCCCTCCTCTGGGTTAGAGAGGGTTAGGAATTTAGATTCAAATTTTGAATACTTTGGAAAGATTATCAGCTGTCGATACTATAGGGTCGAATGAAGGGGGGAAGGAAAAACCTTTCTTCATATTCGGAAATGGGAAGTATCAAGCCCTGGTTCAGTCTCTTTCTATCTTGCCTCATTCCTGGGGATAAAATCTCCTCGTTGGGAGGTGGGTTAGGAAACAGTTCCATACCTTTTTTTTTCTAGAGTACTTTACTGAACTGAATTTCCTCTGCAGTCTTAGGGCAGTCTTGAGAAAGAGAAAGAATATCTTACAGGAAGCATAGCATCCAACCCAAGGCTCTCTCTCTTTCTTCTTTTACCAAAGATATCTCAGCATTCTAGTTACCGCTCTCTGTCTGGGAGAGGAGTCTTTTGAAAGAAATAGACTCGGGCTATTCAAACCTTTTCAACTATCTCACGCAGAACCGAGACATGGACCAGACTAGAAAGGAAGAACTGTAGCTACATGATGCGCCTACCCCCTGCATTTCTCTAATTTAAGTTGGCCAATGCCTTGACTTAGCTAATAAAAGTCTTCGGCGTAACGAGTGGTTTTTTAAAGAGTAAAAGAGTAACAGTAAGGGACGAAGCGCAATAGTGTTTTCTATGCCTAAGGAGTGTCTTGTCTTAAAAGGGTAATAAGGTAATCTGTATTTTACATGTGCCCTCTCCCAACGGCTACAAAACTCTTCTTCCTCTTGCTTACAGGAGATAAGAGAAGAATTTGCTCTGAGTCAGAAGATGGGGGAGAAAACTTGCTAGGCCCATAAGGAAGACCCATACCTCCCAAAGCCCTTCCTTTCGCGCCTCTTCCTTGACTGACATACCAATTACCCCGGGAATTCCCCCTTTTTTTCAATTTAGGGAAATGAAGAAAGACGAACTGCCCGTGAGCAGATGTTCCCAATTGAAGCTGAATGGAGTAAATTCTTCTTTCTAATAGAAAATAGAGTTTTTGAGCCCAACCACGCTTCTATGATCCATACCACCGGTCATGTCAAGCATATAAAGAGCTAGGCCTTCCTTCATCAGCTTGAAAGACATTTCTTCAGCCTTCCCTCGCCTCGACTTTCTGCTAGCGGTTAACACTTTTCTATATTATATGTTGACTTGGTCGGAAAGGACAAAATTACGTAAGGCAAATCTAAGCTTACGCAAAAAGGGTCCGAAAGGAAGGTATAGTACCCAAATCAAAGGGAAAGGGAAGGAAGATAGGTGAAGCACTCTGCATTTTCAATTCGAATCGTAAAAAGCCCGAAAGAAGCTCAATTTGAACTCAAATATGAACCATAGACTGAACTGACTGAACTGGTTGGTATTAATGACTGAGAATCGATGTTTGCTACCCTTTTAAAGTTAAGCGTGTTGAAGGTTGGTTGGTCCTTCTCTTACTACTGGCCTAAGGTTTGTATTCAATGACCAGTCCTTCTAGTAAAGAATGAGAGTAAAGAATGAAAGCCTATAGCCCTAGAAAAGACCTTTAAATATGACCTAAAGCTTCAACCTCCTCGTCGTGGTCTAGTTCGCTTCGCCTCCTTTCCCCTAGCTCAAAAGAGCCAGTGATGGGAGTCTTCTACGGATTCTCAAGCTGGGTATTCTTAGCCTTCTTTCCTTAACCTTTTAATTAAAGTAAGGGCAAAGTTCATGCTTTACGCTTTCTCGCTTGATTTGTAAGTGGTTTAGCTTTCTTGGGAGCGGTATTGATCGCATAGCGGTATTGATCGCATAGCAGCATTGATCGCATGAAAGATTGCGGCGCTTACCACACGAGCTACTGTCTTACCGGGGCTGGCTCGCGTGTTATCGCACTTGAATGGGCGACAGCGTGGGAGATGGTCGCATTTATTGCCTTGCTTTCTCGCGAGTTGGAGTTAATCATCGAGTGAGGGTTAGATCATTACCGCTCCTGGGCGGGCGTTATTTAGCCTTCCTTTCGCGCCTTTCTCGCATTCTCGCGTGCTTTCTCTCTCAGGCAAGGGACTGGTTTTAGGGCAACAGCGTAGGCGTAATGTGCGAAGGCTTGGGCGTAATGAGGTAAAGCACGCCGCGTTAGAGCTCTAGGCTTTCTATTTGCCAAGTCACTGCTTATGCCAAGTAGGCCAAGTCATGGAAGTCATTTCACTGATTTCACTCTTATCTGTCAGCTCCCATCTGTCTTCCTTCAAGGCCAGACTACCCAAATTATCTTATCTGTCTCAACTGTAAGGCAAGGCAAGCACCGCTAACCCTTTTTATTTGGAAGTCGATTCTGCTCTCATCTGTAATGCTGTAAGGCTCCTGATTTGACTCTCTCTGGAAAGTAATCTGCCAAGTATGGGTCAAATCCCTATGCTCTAAGCCAAGAACTCAACTTCATGCACTCGATTCGGACTTTGGTACCGGGCTAATAAGGATTATTGGAAGCCAAGTTAGTGGGCCATATTGGGAGCCAAATGAGTGGGATATGGCAGCAAGTCAAGTGCTTAGAGTTGTGCGTTCTTCGTTCCCGTTCCTCTTCCCTTTCCCCTGTTATGTGTTTTGTACTTCTTCAAATAGCTGGCCAGGATGGTCGCTAATCGTACTTTTTCTAGCCCCTTTCCCATCACCCGTCTAATGGGAAAGCCCATATTCCTTCCCTAGCGTCTTACGTTCGGGTGAGTCTTCTCTGATAATCGGACTTCCTTCCTACTAAAGTGGGAGTTACATGCTTTAACGTGAGTGGGAGCAAGGCAAGTGATTGAGTCGGAGTCTTCCCAGAAACCAGGGGAAGGTCTAGGTTCATTGGTTCCTTGGCTTAGGGAATTTCTCAACAGAATGAGCTCGATTCGTACTTTGTCTACCGGCCATGGGTACCACACTGGGTCTACCCTCTAGGGGCCTTACTGGGGCTGTTAGAGCTCTTTCCGGATAAGCTCCGATCTGGGTCAACCCCTTACCCTGGGAACGACATTCGAGCGAAGCCCTTACGCGAGAAGTTGCGCGAAGGGAGTGGGTCATTCCGAAAGACCAACTTCCCTCTAGTCTGATAGATCGCTTTCTCTTGCGCATTAATGAATGGATTGAGGAATTTCGGTAGTATGAAAGGTTTCTAGTCTATCTGAGGCTATCTATCTAGTACGATCGATCAAGTCATTCAGTAAAATGGTGTCAGTCTCGGTTTAGGTAGTTTATATTTATTCTGATGAATTCGGATGATGTTCCATTTGAATTTCCTCTTTCGTGCGTGCTTGGCTTCCTACTGAGTTCGAGTGAGGGTCTTTCACCTGAAAGTTCTTGCTCTGTAACTGGTTACCAGCTTATGACCTGCGGGTAATTAAGGCTCTACCCTTTCTGGGGGAATTAGGCTGCCTTTCTTAGCTTAGGTCTGATCATCGAAAGACGAAGGCATAGGCTACAACGGATTCTGGGTAAATAGATCTGTAATAAGGACTTTCTATTGCTTTTATAGTGGATAATTCTACCTGCTCGAGAAAGCTTTCGAAATCTTCAATCTCCTAAGATTCACCGTTCACTGGCCCACTAAAAGCCTTTCCTCCACCAACAGCGACAAACTAAGGCTTCACCCGAAATCGAGTTCTTGATCTTACCTAGCGTAAAGAGAATCGAATCCCTTGAGTTAACCGTTGGAGAGGAATCAGAAATGGAACCTTTGGCGACATTCTTCCCCCCTTCGGTAGTCTATTTCGGTTACAACACTATTTCCCCTCCGATCCGGTGCTATCGTTATAGTTGATCACGGCTGCCGAATCCGAGTCTTCATTTCCCTACTTCTTTATGATGAGAGAGCTGACCCCGAATCCTGCTGTTCTTCCAGGGAATCCGTCTTTGATAGAGCACTTGCCCGAGAGATCTTTTCGTTGAGCTCTTTTCCTTTCCCTTGCGTTGAGCTAGGCTAGGATCTTAATAACCTCTTGACTTTTATTCCTTCCTCTTCCCGAGCGGATCCCTATTGGTGGACTCGGCTTGGCCATTCCCTTGTGGGTAAAAAGGAGTGGATTTCTCATGGTCTGAACTCTCAATCTGATATGGAATTCAGGAACAAGCCGTTAGCCTTAGACTGCGTCTTCAGGTACGTATATTGGTGATTCCTCATCTGATTCCCTAAACGTGAGATTTTCCGGGCTAATCCTTATCCTTAAATCTTCTTTGGGAATGGGCTCCGTAACATCTATCTCAAAAGAAGGAAGGACATTTTCTTATGCCTTCCCACCATTCCCGGCCGTAGCACGGGCAAATCTATCTTCAACGGGTGCCCCGACTGCTTAGTCTTTCCTAGGAGCGATTCCTGCCATTATCCCACGTCCCTTGTCTTTATCGCTCTAGCAACTGCCAAACTTTTCTTGTCCATGCGGCTCTTTCTAAAAAGAAGAAAGCTCCAACCTCTGTGCACCCAGAGAATAAGCAACTCGCTAGAAGGAATAGATATTGGCTCTTGACGTAAGGAATAGAAGGAAGGTTCTTTGCGAGAGTAGTGCATTTCGGGGGAAGAGGGAAGTAGTGGCTTCTACTCCCATACGAGCGCACATTAATCTAATTGAAAGATGGTAAGAGAAGGACTTGACTTGATCACGCTGCTCAGTATACTAGTATAGAATGCTTTGTTCCAGTGCCAGTGATAGATTGGTTTAGAAAGATCGTATCGAGATCGCTTTTTCTCAATCTAGTAAGAGGGGTTAGTTAAAAGAGATGGATTCCTTTCGGGGCTTGGGCTAGCTTGGATCTTTTCCTCTGACTTTGATTGCCAAGATCTTTCATTCCATCATGATCCCTGACGACTAGATTTAGAATCAAGATGTATTGTCTTTTCCGTGTGTCCATCTTTTCCTTCTTTTTCTTAAATCCTTTAATGTGCGAACGAGCGAACCTGAGGTCAAATGTTCCAATCGCTCGAGGAGGAACCGACACTTTCCCACCTCGTTATTGAAAGGCGCCATTCCTACTAAGCAGGCCCTGAAGGTATTTAGGTAAGGTTTTAATCAATATTTTGATTTTCATCAGGTCTTAAACATTTTACATGCTGTTACTGATACGGGATCAGCGGGAATAGTTTTGTAGATTTGTACAAGTAGTATTCCTATTTCTATTTTTTTTGGTATGCCGCTCCGCGAGCAAGGAGCGAGAGAAGAAAGTGGTAATGTCAGAATTTGCAACTATTTGTATCTATTTAGTGATTAGTCTGCTAGTTTCTTTGATCTTACTCGGTCTTCCTTTTTTATTTTCTTCTAATAGTTCGACCTATCCAGAAAAATTGTCGGCCTACGAATGTGGTTTCGATCCTTTCGGTGATGCCAGAAGTCGTTTCGATATACGATTTTATCTTGTTTCAATTTTATTTATTATCTTTGATCTGGAAGTAACCTTTTTCTTTCCTTGGGCAGTCTCTCTCAACAAGATTGATCTGTTTGGATTTTGGTCCATGATGGCCTTTTTATTGATTTTGACGATTGGATTTCTCTATGAATGGAAAAGGGGTGCTTTGGATTGGGAGTAATCACTAGTGATAGGGCAAAGGGGGGAAGGACAAAGGAAAGAGCGATGCCTACATTCAATCAATTGATTCGTCATGGTAGAGAAGAAAAACAGCGCACGGACCGTACTCGAGCTTTGGATCAATGTCCCCAGAAGCAAGGAGTATGCTTGCGTGTTTTAACGAGAACACCGAAAAAACCTAATTCAGCTCTACGTAAGATAGCCAAAGTACGGTTGAGCAATCGACATGATATATTTGCTTACATTCCGGGCGAAGGTCATAATTTGCAGGAACATTCTATGGTCTTAATAAGAGGAGGTAGAGTGAAAGATTTGCCAGGTGTTAAATTCCATTGTATTCGAGGAGTCAAGGATTTGCTGGGAATTCCGGATCGAAGAAGAGGCAGATCCAAATATGGTGCAGAAAAACCTAAATCGAGATGAATGGAAGATGCCTCTGGAACTACTTTTTTCGGTCAGTCGAGAACAACGTTACTTTTTTGACACCAGCAGCCATAGGATAGCTTTTGCCCCAGTAGTTCTTTACTCTTAACCGTCTGCCCCAGTTCATTACTCTTTAAAGCAGCCGTTTGTTTGCCCTACTCACTACTGCTCTTATTAATTGCCCAAGTGGAACAACGATACTGATATTACTGCCCGGAAAGCTAGGACGTTCGATCCGCCTTTACCCCTTCTTTATCGCCAGGTTGGTTTCAAAGCGTATGTACCAGATTTCCTCTTCCCCAAAGGAAATCTCACCCGTTCTGAGCCTCCCCCCTCGTCTGCGAGCTACACTGGTGGGTTCTTTCTTTGTGATGGAGGAAGGAACAACTAAGTATCAATCATATTTGTTTGTCATAATCCAGCGAGAATACTATGGATCATAGCGATTGACCAGAGCGGGACACTTTGGCACAGGCAGAATCAGACGTCAGGTTGTTTTCCAGTTCATTATATCAGACAGATGAGGGATCAACAGCCAGATCACGGAATAAAACAAAGGATAATCCACAAGGGGCCGCGTCATGCGCCGAAGCAAGGGTTGAGCTCGAAAGCTCTCACCCAGTGAATATCTCCGCGCAAGTCACTTCTTTCGCCAAGTGCAAGTAATTGATCTGACCGCAAGCAAAGGATTACCATTACAGGCTCAATAGAGCACCTCCTTTCTTTGTATCCGAGGCCGCGAAATGACAATCTGGAGGAACTAGCTTATGATCGGCCTAACATGGCTCATCCGTACTATACTGTATCAAGTATAAGCCCTCGCACACCAACGCAGATCAATCAATGAAATCCTCCCTCTAGCCTTCCACCTTCACTTCTGGCGCCTGTGTGCCTTTCTTTTTAATAGATTGCACCGTTGGCAACGGCGCTTTTGAGTGCCCCTAACCTTGAGGGGGCCGTAGATCGAGTTCTGGGCTAAGGTTACCAGTTTCGCAGCCCTTCGAAACTCCCTTCTGGAAAAGGTTCAGTAGATCTACCAGGTTACCGGAAATGACCAAAGAACAAAAAAGCCAATCGAAAACCGGCATAGAATGGAATTTATTGGTTCGCCACTTCTGAAGAAGCGAAGGAGAAGGGCGCAAGGATCAACCAGCTCTTCTTATTCCGATTACGTGAGTTTTGACTATAGGGATTTGGCTCATTCAATGCCATCAACCAATCCAACCCAACTAGTGCCAAGGGGATACCCATCTTTTTTGATGGGATGGTGAAGGGATGATCTAGGGTAGGAAGAAGCGATAGCAGCCAGCTCGACGTATGTTCGCATACTGTCAGGTGTTATTTGAAGATTGATTCCGGATTGAATTGACAAAGAAGAAAGGAACAAGCGAGAAAACTAAAGCGCTAGCGCACTCCAGCAAGAGCAAGAAAAGAAGGACAATACAATATAGGCACTACTTATTTATAAGATATAAAAACAAAAACATATTGCGTAAGTGAGATTCTTTACAACCAAATCAAGAACAGAACCTTTAGGCGGCACCAAAACAATTATCATTGCCTCTCTTTTCTCCCTGGGAACTAGACTCGGGAACTAAGCAAAAAAAAAGAAATGGTAGGTTGGTTTCAAATCTTTCTCCCTTCGCTCACGTCCGAACCCATCATTGTTGGATCGATATCCAGTTTCACCAGCGGCAGAGACAGTTGGATCACTCATCAATGTCATAAGCTTAAAATGATGGCTTTTGGGAAGCCGATGCTAACTTGGCTGACACTGAGACCGAGAGGAAAAGGGTTCTTGATGGCATTCCCGGCCTACGAGGTTATGAACTAAACTCCCTCGCAAGTTCCATGTCATGGAACTTTTTTTCTTCTTTGTACGAGTCTCTAAAGGCCTTTGCCTTTGAAAGAAGAAGCTGCTACAGACAGAATAGGCTGCTCTCGGCTGCCAATGAGGCAAAACCTTCACCCTATTCGGGGTCTGCTCTCACCCCTAAAAC
>JARJHC010000064.1:5000-13168 GCA_031304145.1 Cardiospermum halicacabum | reverse complement strand
CGGAACAGTAGCCCAGGCTTAGGGCGCATGATCTCATTGCAGGGTTTGACCACTCATCTCGATAAGAAGACTAGACTTCGCCGGGTATGGCAGCTAATATAGCTAGCTTAGGCTTCTCGGCCAGTTTCCCTGTATTGATCCATTGTGTTAGCTGGCGAAAGTGGGCATGCTTTCATCGCTTCCGTGCTCCTAGTTTTCCATTGAGGAACGTGATGTCCTACGGTCAAGTCAAACTGAATCTTGTTTCCGATACAAGATTCACTGGAAAAAGCCCTTTTTTCTTTTCTAAAAAATCACATGTATGTTGATTTTATTTCCTTGTCTCTCAAACCTATAGGGCCAATAGACGGAATTCGTCTTAGTGCCTTAGGGTACTTTAGATTCCGATTCAAAGCAAAGGAAACATCCTAAGGAAGAAGGACTTGAAAAAGGGCTTTGAGAATAAGCTCTTCCTGAAGTGAAGAAGGAGATGTGGCACTGTGCATCGTATCATCCATAGATAGCAAAGGAACTAGCCATTTTGATATCTTGAATAGGAAGAATGGAAAGAAGGAACTGGCATCGTGCCCTAAGGCTTTATAGGCTAACCCGAGCAAACCACCCTAATCAAGGTGCGTAGCATTTAGGACATCCCGAGGGGGAATCAAACTGGCACGAGTGAGATGTCACTTATTAAAGCAAAATCTGCTAAAGCCCTAGATGCCAAGATCCACAGGCACTCCTCAGGCTTGGTGAGCTAGGTTTAGTGACTGGGGCGGACTTCTATTCTATATGATAGCACCTGTCCCCTTCTTATACTAGAACTCCTAGAATCAAGGAAAGGGAATGAATCAGAATAGGCTTTAAGGGAGAGAGAAGGAATCCCCAGCTATTGACTTAGCTACTATTGAATGTCTTGCTTGAGGAATAGAAGGGATTGCATATATAAGTAATGGGTTGTGCTAAAGGAACTGACAGATGCCACGATCTTGGCTGATACGAAACATATCGGCCAAGTTCGATCCATTAGGTTCTTCGATTTGTTCGGAAAAGAAAGGAGAGACAAGAAAACATCTTTGATTACGATTAAAAGGAAGAATCTCAAATAGACCAAGATCCAATTTCGGGTCATTTCTTGGTGAACATGATCTGCCATAATCTCTTCGATCCCTTCATTGATGTGCCAGAATAAAGAGAGATTTGGTAGGAAAGTGGAAGAGACTTTTTTGTATATGATAATCAAAGGGAGTGGGAAAGCTGCAGTAATTCTTTGGAAAAGCCCGATTCTCTTTGTCTTCGAGCTTTCATTCCTCAATCCACTCTTTCCTTCCTTCATATACCTCCCCACCAATAGATAGAGACAAATGGGAATAACCGAACCACGTCTACAAAATGCCAGTACCATGCAGCTGCTTCAAAGCCAACGTGATGCTCCTTGGTCAGATGACCAAGATATTGGCGAATACCACATATGATCAAGAAAAGAGTACCTATAATCACATGAAAACCATGAAAGCCTGTTGCTAAGAAAAAGGTAGAACCATAAATACCATCCGAAATAGTGGAGGGTGCTTGATAATATTCCATTCCTTGAAAGCCTGTGAATACTAGAGCCAGTAAAACGGTAGCTACTAAAGCATAAACAGCTCGTTTTTCCTTCCCCGCGAGTATAGCATGATGAGCCCAAGTTACGGCAGCTCCGGATGAAAGGAGAATAGGGGTATTAAGAAAAGGGATTTCCCAAGGATCTAAAACCCAAATCCCAAGTGGGGGCCAAATACCTCCGATCTCTACCGTAGGTGCCAAAGAAGAATGAAAAAAAGCCCAAAAAAAAGCAAAAAAGAACATAACCTCCGATACGATGAACAGAATAAAACCGTATCGAAGTCCTAATTGTACGACTTTGGTATGATGTCCTTCCAACGTGGATTCACGTAGAACATCGCGCCACCATACGAACATGGTATATAGGATAAATATGAGGCCAAAACTGAGAAGTGTTGCACCCCCTTGAAATGAGTGCATGTACATCACACCTCCTACGGTGGTTGCCAAAGCTCCGAGTGAACCCGAAATAGGCCATGGACTTGGATCTACCAAATGATAAGAATGCCTCTGAGATTCAATCATAAACCTTTTTGCCTCGGTTGTATGTAAACCCCCCCTTCACCCCCACCCCCTAAAGTGGTAAAGAAGGGCTCTTTGGGGTCTCATTTTCTTTCTATCTGACAGGACGGAAGGGATGGTTCTTTCATTGTATTTCTAGAAGTCTAACTAGAAAAAGATCTCTCTATGAGACGTTGACTTGACCAACGAACTACGTGGGAAAGGAAAATGGACCTTCTTTCTTCAGCAAGCATTTTGATTTTTGTTTTTGGAAAGTAACAATTCCATTCAGTTGAAGGTAACCCTGATCACACTTTGCCTTCGCCTACCGTGAAAGAAAGTCTCCTCACGATAGGACCTCCCAGCTCCCGAATGTCTTTCTTTTCTATCAATTAGAAATCGAGAGAGGTACAACCAAATTGTGAGTCTTATAGGCCTAGTACTCGACGACGAAATTCTTCGTCAGTAAAGTAGGAAAAAAAGTGCCTATATATAGAGGCTCGGGTGCCATTTTGTTCGATATCGCGATGGTTTAGATAGCCTTCCAAAATATTACGTTGGAAGGGATAGCGCATCGAACTGACGCTTTGAACTTGATCTTCGATAAAGTCATAAGCTTCCTTTCGAATATCCTTGTAAGGAGACCGCTGTCAAATTTCTTCTAAGCTGGGTTCGGATATCATATGATTAAAAAGGTGGTCTTGCAAACTTTTAATAGCATGATTTGTACTTCTTTTCCCGGAGAAGAAGCAATGACGGGCGATCGCTTCCTTTCGCTTTCATGCGGAAGGCCCCCTACCGGCCAGAAAGAAAGAATGGTTTTAGATAGTATAGAGCGTTGGCTATGGTGCCATTTGCGAAGGAATGAGTTTATGCGCTTTCTTTACTACTACGCTATTTCTCCCGTCTCGGACGTGATTCGTATTTGATGCTCTTATCGGATTGGATGCTTGATTCCTTAGATGAGCTAATGATTTTAGATGCAGAATCAGAGCAGAGCTAATGGCTCACTTCACTACCTGCTGGGACATTCTCTTAAGCTTAAAAAGAGTCTTTCTTTCCTGGGATAAGTTGAACTGTTTACTTTTATTTTAACTACTCCGAATTCTTTTCACTCTTTATGACAGCAGCTAGTTCAGTGGCATCTATCTTGCTCAGTTGTCTTTCTTTTGTCTGTTGAGACTCTCTTTCTTTTGTCTGTTGAGACTCTCTTTCTCCCTCGGAAAACCAGAACTAGTAAGCAGAGTTATTCCCCAACTAGGACTTGCGGGCGAGCTACCCTTGGTTTAAAGCCCTGGTTGAGAAAGAGTTTTCTTTACTAGCCGTTCCCTCTACCGAGCTTACTAGTTCCGTTCATTCCCCACTGTAACTGTAAGAGCTCAGTCGACTACCTAGGTAAACACCTTTCGTCCAAGTATTCCAGCGGTATCCTCTTGGTCGAGAATGGCTAGTTGCGTGGACTTTCATCTTTATATAAAACATAACGTGTTCTAGCCGAGCATGGGTAATCTCCAGGGAGCGGAACCTTCCCCCCGAAACTTGTCACTCTTCAGCTCCTCCCCTGAGTTGGAGAGTATCTTCGCCCCTTCGCTTCTACAACTATGCCCCTACTTTCGGTACTTACTTTCTTTCCTTTCCACCTCAATCTTCGCTACTCTTACCCTCTCGCTACCAGATCTACTCCCACAGTTCGCTAACGGTCACCTGGATGAAAGGCTTTTCACGGTAGGGCCGGGAGGTAACTAAGCTAGCCTTTCTTTTCAGGCAGGTTTCCATCAACCAAAGGAAGGTAAGCAAGCTCAGGTTCATAGGATATTTTCCTATCTCTGCTCAGAACCCTAACTAGGATTCCCTGGTAAAGCCATAGAGAAGGATGAATAGAGGCCAATTCAGGGATTTTCCAGGGGGAAGGAAGTCGCAGAGGGAGAGGGCGGCATGCTGAGACCAGGTACGCTTGGGACTGGATGGAATTTAGATAGAGTCTCAACTACCAAAGGATTCGTAGTGTACACGGACCATCATGAGCTGTCTAAAGAGAAGTTGAACGCTCTAAGTGGCTTCCTTCCATCGTTCGTGATAAGGCAGGGAACATTTGGACGTAGCAGATGCACTAAGTAGAAGGGCCATCTTTCCTTTTTATTTTAGCATTACAACAAATGAAACTGGCTCGATAGACTACTAGAAAGATAGATTTTACATACCTGATGCTTCCTTAACCCATTAATTATGTGCATCTTGAATCAGGATTTTTTTTCTCTACGCTTGGTCTTTAAAGCCTTTCCCCGAGTGTGGGATCAAGCCCTTCTACTAGCCTCCCAAGAGCTATATCGGTGGCACTCGGGATCTACTACTTATTTAGTTACGATAGGGCGACTAATCAAAAAGAAGCTTCCTTCCCTTCCAAAGCAACTGAACCTGAACCTTCGCTACGTTCCAGCTAGTAGAACTACCTCAGTGAACCAGAGAAAGCATTTCTATTCAAAGCAATCCACCCGGAAGGCTAGCTAGTCTCTAGGGGCTGAATCTCTAGAAATTCCGTAACTCTTTTATATGATAATCAAAGTTCTTCGCCTGCTAACTTTTTAAGTAAACAAACCGATGCGCCCCTTTCTTGATTTAGGAGTCACGGTTAAATATGTCTATCGACCTTCTCACAGTCTATAGCCTCCGCTATTTCCTTTACTAAGGCTATGGCTTTGTATGAAAATTCCAGTTCATCGTAGGGACAAACTGTTTTTCACCACCTCCGGACCATGGCGGGGGCATAACTGACTCCTCCCCAGGGTCCCAACAAAGGAAGCCAAGGGAAATTCAAGAATGCTCGGCTTCCTTTATTCTTATTTTCAGGTGAGGTTTCAGTCTATAAGGCTAGGAGTTGGATTTCCCTACTAATATGCGGATTCTCCTTATGCTATGTGACATGGGCTGGGCACAATGGTCAAGGGAAGGCCTACTTTCGTAAAGTAAAGAAGGCCTTTTTCAACCCACTCCCTCATTTGTTGCCCTAAAGACCCTCTCTGGAAAAGGGAGTGACGCATTGGTCCCTGAAACCTTCTTTCTCTTTATCCGGCACCCGCCCATACTCTAGGGCTTGATCGATCCCGGCCAAATCCCTTTCCTTTGGGGAAGGAAGTTTGACGTTCCCCGAAAGCCAAGGCCGCTCTCTTTCTAACCCCTCCGCCAACAGCTGAACTAACTTCCCTTACGCCGACAAGACTATTATCCCTTACTCCAAAACCGGTTCTTTTAAGAAAAAGAGCTTTTTCTTATTGGGCTTCTTATCCTTTATAGCTGGGAAATCCAAATCTCCAGTCGAATTCGATCTAGAGTAAATCAACCCCTCTTCGCCCTTGAAAGCAGGGCTGGAAAGGACGCTTTGCTCCCTAGATCAGTTAGTCATTCGCATTCATTTTGAAAGCTGTTAGTTACCATCTTGAGCTTGAAAGGGAGGCCTAATACTGGTTTTTGGTGTTTGTTGAATGTCTTCACAGACCAAAATTCTCTCATGTTAAATGCCACTGAATTTCCATCAGAGGACTACTATGATTACATTGTAGTTTTAGGAGGCACCACTGGTTGCCCATTGGCAGCAACATTGTCACAGTCGTATAGAGTTCTTTTACTTGAACGTGGTGGTGTTCCTTTTGGAAAATCCAATTTGATGAGTCAAGATGGCTTCTTGTCGACACTAAATAATGTGGATACCTTCGATTCACCTGCTCAAAATAGTAAGAGCCTTAAGATATGAGCTGGGATTTTACATATATAAAAGAAAGCGGGGAAACTGACCACATGATCGGCAATGGGAAGTTCGTCCTTTGGGCAGGCCTTGTTTCAACAATCTCGAAAAGAAAGACAAATCCGAATCTGGCCTGATTTGCTTAACTGGGAAAATCTTCGATATCCAGGTTTGATACTGAACTTATCGAAAGAAAGCCAGCCTTAATTCGTTTATTCACCTCGGCTTCAATAAGATAGACCAGCTCCGGTCGAAAGACGCCTTGTGCTTTTTCACTGGGCGTACTCCATGTTTGATTCCAAGGTATTGAACTCCTACCTTCGGGTCCAAACCTGGCTTTTCTTTTTATGTCCATGCACATCTCTTCGGACAGAAGCTTGAAGTACTCTCTTTCTTCAGGAGTTAGAAGAGCACATACGATCTTTCAAGACTGAGATCTTCAGTCGTACCCAGGTTCAACTCTTTCATTTCAAAATGGAATTACGTAAATTTAACTTAAACTTCTCACTTCTATCTCAACTTACTGACTCGGGGTGACTCTAGCGGCTTACTACTAATGAAATCTCTCCTCTCCTGATCCTGAGGGCTGAAAAGAGGGAATTGGAATTCAAATCTATAGCTTCTATAGCTCCTGGGATTACAGGGTATACTGGATTAGCTGGTGGACTGAGAGCCTTTGTCGAATATCCCCTTCCGTACTCCTCTACTTATCTCATCCCAACTATCTAACCTGACTTGCTAGCAGGTTTGCTTCCTAACCTTATTCTGCTTTTTTTACCTTCCATACTTCCTGACTTTGAACGAGGTTTACTTGCACTTGCTAGCGGGTTATCACCTTCTTATCCTCCTTGCTTTACTTTAGAAAACCAGGGGAATTTCAACGGGAAGACAGTCAGGTCGAATGTCTGCATCGAAAAGGGGACTGAGGGTAGCCAAAGGGCTGACAGGCTAGTAGAGCGTATACTGGTCAACCATGGATTATAGGGGAGAATTAGCCCTACAAGGCAGGATACAGGGGATTTTTTGATTAGCTGGTTCTCATCTCGCCTCGCACTTCCTCCCCCTTTAAAGCTACTACAGCGCTGGGGAATGACTAGCTCTTGCTGCAAAACTAGTACCTTAAACTTACAATCTCGAGCTCTAGGGCTTACTGCTTAATAAATACTACTTGCAGGCTGACTCCTAGTACCTGTGGCAGTTTACTATAGCACCAGCCCCGGGACTTCCTTACTTTATTCAATTCTTATTCTGCCCTTCCTGACCTGGAATTACTTGCTTAGCTAGTTTCCTTGCTCGCGGGGTTAGACTGATAGAGGGATTAGCTGGCTCCTACTCCTACAGGGTTAGAAGGTTTATCCACTTCCTCAAAAAAAGGGGAGACAGGTTTTAGAACCAGCAAACCCTAAAAATAAGGTTAGGTTCTAAAGCAGCTATCCCGAAGTAAGAGTCTGAGTCAGCCTCGTTCTGGTGCAAGGTTCTCTTTTAAGTAATTACTGAGGATAGCACTCTATTTAAGTAAGCTCATCGCGAAATCAAGGAAGTTAGGAGCTAGTCTGCCAAGCTTAAGAAAAAGTTCAAAGTAAGCAAGGTTGTCAGCGAGTAAGGAAAAGAAAAGGTAGGCTTAGAACCTGTATACCCTATCTTGTATCCAGTAGTTAGTCTGCCTATGAAAAGAATGCTTTGGAATTGTATAAGAGCAGGCTGTGATGCGAGGACTCTCAGGGACCTACTTAAGTCTGCGATCACTCTAAAAGCGGATAGGACCAAACCTTTTATTCCCCTAGCAGCGGTTATGTCTCAAACCACCGGCAACAGGTTGAGCTCCTACGATCACACCTTCTCTTGCAAACATAGCACTGTATGGAAGGTATGCTTCACCGACCTCGTTTAACACCATGCTTCCTCCGAAGCTTTCATCTGAGTAGTCACTACGCCCTACCCTATCGCTGAGTCTTTGGAAGCGGTTTCACTCCTTTCCTTTATAGGTCGGAACTATGGAACCTAAAGACTAAAGACTTTATCAATCAGACAGGATAGATGGATTGAGTGCGCGTTGCCTTGATTTGAGGTGAACTCCTTTTCTTCCGGACCGGACCCTTCCATGTGAGAAGCTGGAAGTAGAGTTATTGATGAATGAGAATCGAATGTCTTATTAAACCTTTAGGAGCGCTCTTTTCATCCAACTCGAAATCTCGTAAGAGAAGAAAGACATGGGAGAAAGAAGCCCCTCCATATGATGGCTTCCTATTCCTATACCGTACACTAGCAGCATACAGAGACGGTTCCCCGATACAACATTGAATCTGATATACTTCCTTACTTATAAAAAGGATTACAATCAGGC
>JARJHC010000064.1:0-2500 GCA_031304145.1 Cardiospermum halicacabum | reverse complement strand
ATACTTTTTCGACAGGTCAACAAAACAGTCCTTCCATATAGATCGTCGTGGCATGAACTTTGTCAATAGATTCCTAGCAAACTCCTCTTCCTATTGATCTTGATTAGTTCCAGCTTATTGAGACTTCTCTTTTCTTTCAGAACCGGACCCTTTTTTAGACCGTCTCCTGAAACACCTGCTTATCCCGCATGTGCTTTCGGAGCCCCCCACTCATTCAATCACTTGCTTGTGATTGCAGCCATTCCCCGAACCGAAAAGGGAGAGACGAGGGAATCGTCCGCTCACGTTCATGTGACGAACCGAACATCGTTAGGTCCCGAATTCTGCGAACCACCGGATCTAGACCAAGATCTCCATTACGTCGTACGATATATCGATCCGAAGAACTTACTTTCAGTTGTAAGTCATCCATTCTGCTTCTATCTAAAGTGATGCTAGGCTGCTTCACACAGGTGTGCTTCGCTCGGCATGAACATGTTTTGAGATAACTGCATGTCGAGCGCTTAAGCGGAGCTTGTGGTCACTCGTTCCTCGCTTGTTCCAATCCTAGTAAAGAGCTTCAGATCCGATTTTACACTACATACGATATTCCATTCCGGCCCTCACTAGCTCTTCGCTTGGTTGTACAAGGAGCATGCCCGAGGGGGCTACTACGCTCACCGCGCACTTGCATCACCACCTGAGCTTCGCTACCGCTTCGCCCAGCTCCTACGCCTACCACGAACTTGAATCATCACGTGGCTGCAAGCTAAGCTTCACACGGCCCTGAGGAAGCCAAAAGACCCTCTCAGAAGGCTCCGAAACACGTTGGAAAGCTTTTAGATCCCGCCCTAAAACGCCCATTCTCCTAGAGTTCAAAAGTTATCCTCATTCTCACCGCAGCCTCTTAAGCCGAAAGAAAGCCGGGCAGGGCAAGAATCGCATCGCATTTTTTGGTAGTACGAAGGGGGAGCAGAATCGTATCTGGCAGTGGTTCTTCGGATCGATCACAGATTCTCGGCCCCGTCGTTTGGCTTCCACTCCAGTTGACCTTGCTTGTTTCCATCCCCCCGTGAAAAGGTAGAGAGCAAAACCAACCCAGCAAACCAATATTACTATGCCCCTAGCCCCTATTAGTCAAGCATGTACTTCTTGCAAGGCTTGCTGAGCTTCTTCATGTGACAGACATCGCAAAAGTAGTCCGTCGAACTATCGCCGATAGAGGGCATCGTTCAAGTATACTTTTCACCCTGATGGGTTTCGCAGTCGACCATTTGAGAGCCCTGTTCCTGAATATACAGAACTAATAGGGCTTCGATGAGCCCTATTAGTAAAGGGGTTCAAGAACCCTTCTAAGCAATTAGAAGAGCGCGGAATTTTACCTCCCTCAAATGGATGGATCTGGGATTGATTGTGGAACCGAGCAGAGAGAACCCGGGGCAGGCAGACCGGTGACATGGAAAGATCTCTTTCTATGTCAGCAGGAAGCCGTTTAGGCTTATGGCATTGTCGATCGCCTACCCGTTCGTGCGTGCAGGCAGGTATGCTATTGGGTCAATCCAATAATCCGGGATTATGAGATACGGCGACCAAGGATCGCATTCAGTTGGAAGTCCCTCCCGAGGAACCGAACTCATTTCCGAGGAATGACCAAGTGCGATAAAGAGCAAGCGAAAACCAGCCCTTGGAGACGGAGGATGGCAGAAGCGAAGTGAAACTATGAACAGACGACTCGATCCTGGACCTCTTATCTTATTATTATATGAAAGAGCGAAGGCTCGAAACATGAAAAGTGGGATGGATGAGGTTTTTTCCTGCAACGACCTTTTCAGTAAAAAAAAAAAGACCTGGCTGAACGAACTGGGAACGACATAGATCAAAGGTATGAAGCGAGCAAAGAAAGTCAAGGATAGGCGAAAGAAGTTAAACTGAAAAAGAAGGAAAGGAAGCAAAAATCAAAGGATAATGAAAGCGCCGAGCCATGAGCGAACACAACCAATACGCTATAGGCCAACATCCTAACCCCACACGAATGAACATACTGAAGGGGATGAAAGAAAGGCTTATTACCAGAAAGAAAAGGCCGGGGCAGGAATGCGGTAGGCAGTGGTCCTATGAATGGGTTGACTAAGATAATAGAAAGTCTACGGTTAGGTTAAAAAATATCCAACAAAGACTGTAATTACATACATAACATAGTCATAGCGGAAACTATCAAAACGAGTAAGCTAGGTTGCCTATGCCAAAAGCCTCTCCAGACAACGAGAATGAGATGGAAGCGGACACACATCCCGTTAAAGGGTCCTCAATAAAGGATTCTCCCATAGTCTTGGGTCGTTTGTCTAGAAAGAACTTCATGAAAGAATGGACTGCTTGAGCATAGGGTGCTCATGAAGAAGGGATTACCCTCTAAGGCTTTACACTGTCCTAGTTTTTCGAATATGTTTTTAGAGATAGCATAGAATAATCTATCGATAGATATCTAACTCAGCCTGTCAGCTTCACCAGCAGCCGCTGCTGT
>JARJHC010000061.1:0-13757 GCA_031304145.1 Cardiospermum halicacabum | reverse complement strand
TATTTGATATCAGCAATAGTAATATTAATATTCAAAACTATTTCTTAAGAACGTTATTTAAATCATAGTTTCGAAAACCAATCCAATTAAGCATGAATAGGAGACCCTACCTGACCTTCGAAGAATTCCTTAACCTAATATACCCGAAAATCGATAAAGATCAAACCAGAAGAGTTTGGAAATTTTGGAAATCGATATACAGCGAGAAATGGTAACTGAAAATGGCAAACGGCGGCGAAATAAACAGACATCAAGTTTAAGGAGTTCTCGATCACTTGATTCCAATGGTGGTGCCCGTTCCTCAAACCGAAATTAGAATCGACTAGAAATTGCTCCAGAAGTTATAGGGACGCGTTACTAACGACATCGATGGTGGCATTTTTTATAGGCGTTATGAAGTGCTCTTCACAAGGAATCCAATGACACAAAAATCATTGGAATCGGATGAGCGGATTGAAAGATACGAAGGAGAGAAGTTAGAGGAGAAAGTCGGTTCAGAGAAGAAGAAACAGAGACAGTGTATATGTTCTGGTAGATTGAGGAAGAAGAAGATTCAAGAAATCATATATAATATGCGCAATTATAATAAAACCCTCGAACTTTTCAAATTCCAACTTGTACCATAAACTTTTTAAATCTTTACATTTAAGTCCTTAACATAAAATAAACTTTTCAAAAACTTTCCAGCCGATTCAATGGTTAACAAATTATATTATATTATTAAAATTTTTTGAATATTACAGCTCTCCTTCCCTTAAAAGAATTTCGTCTCTGAAATTCTTATTTACAGAAAAATTTAAGTAGAGAACTACTCGCACATATGATTCTAACTCCTAAATCAAGTTTAAAGGTTTGGAATAACCAACATTACCCTTTGCTTAAATAACAAACTGAAAGGTTCAAAACCATTTCATTCAGGCTTGTAATCTTTGAATTCTCTTTTGGAATTATAATGTAAGAACATTACAAAAGATTTTGAAGCTTAAAAATTAATCAATAATTTTTTTTCAAAAACTAGCTTCCAAAAGCATTATATAATAATCCCTTTATGAATGAGTTACTGACATACTATTGATCAACTACATAATTCCTTAGATGAGTTCAGATTTTAATACAAATATAAGTTTAACACTTATAGAAATGAATTTCATAATAATATAAAACTTGCAAGTGTTTAATTAACTTGAACTCATCAACAATCTTTATAAAATTTCAGAAATGTGAAAATCCAAAAGGAGGCTTTTAAGAACTTTACAATTTCCAAAAATGTAAGTGTTGAACCTTTCCCCGGGTTCAACAATCAACTTCCAATAAATAAAAACTACTTTTATTATCCACACACAAAACCGCTGCTTTGGGAGTTAAAATTCATTCAGAATATGAGCTAACTTTGTTTTACAATATATATATATATATATATATCAAATCAGAGAGAGCGTAACATCTAACTTAAAAAATTGTTGAAAACTAACAAATAATCATTTCAACAATGCTTCACATATCAACCGTTAAAATAGTCTCATTAACTTCTGAGTAAATGTGAAAACATATAAACATTTTCTGAAATCAGCTTTTAAAAGTAAATTTTATTAACACTTCCAAAAGTTTTAAGAAAATAAATTTGATACAAACGAAATGTACCCCAAACAATTGAAACCTCAAAATAGAAGCTTTCTTTTAAAACAACTTTATGAATTAATCTCAAAATTTGAACAATGCCTACATTCCATCCTCAAATTATCTTCCAATGTCCCACACATAGAAAATTCCAGACATGGAGATATGCACAATGTTAAACCCCATAGACAAAATCGAATACCAAAACCCAACAGATCACAAAAAATGTTTTAGAGAAATTGATACACATATCGGAGTCATGAAATCAAATTTAGATATTACCAACAAATCTCGTTTTAACTCAAAACCATCTTTAAGAAGCTTCTAGTTTTGGGTTTTTTTAGAGTTCATTTAAACAAACATTTGTACTAACAAGTAATTTGAATCATAATCAACTCAAAATATGAAATATTATAGCTAGCATCAGAAACTCAATTCACTATTATATTTTCAGACGACTTTAGTGATTCATATGATTTCTAGATGGAGCTTCAATTTTAGAAAACTAGAAGAAATCTCATCACAACAAATTTACACAAATTTAAAATGTTCAAATTACATGTAACACTAACCTATTTTCTCTAGAAAACTTTCTCAAAGTTTCCCAAGAAAACATACATTATAGCTCAAAAACTAGTTTTAAGAATCGGGTTTTTGAAAAGTTTAAATAATAACTCAATATAAGCTTAGTAGTTGCTGGACTTTTGAAAATATTATAATAATTCCACTGCAGTACATATACAATTTTAAAGTTTCCAACTAAAACTTTTAATTAAGCTTATAAAAACTCAAGTTTTAGAAAAACCAATGGGCATTTAAATAAAGTTTATATTTGTGAAAACCAAGAGAATTTAACTTTAGAATATATCTAGCACATTCATATGCGAATCTCTTTAAAACCATTCAAGTGTAAGAGAAACCATTTTATGCATCCTATAAAATCGTGACTTAGAGGAAATTCAAACTTAAAAATATTTTCCTTAAAACTCGCCCTTCTTTTCCAACAAAATAGACACGTATAAGAAAAAATTGAATGATCAAATAAAAGATGTTTGAGAATTAGCTCTAAAATTAATTATGGAAAGAAACATTTAACCATTTCAATAAGTAACACTGGATTGTAAAATCATGAACTTCAGCCATATAAAAGATCCGGTTACAAAGATAAAATTTCAAAACATCTTAGAGTTTAAAACTCACTACTATAAAACTTTAAAATAACCAGCAACCTCAGCTTAAAGTTCATTTTTATAACACTACTATGCACATTTTGGAAGAAATACTTAAATAAACACCAATTTTGAAACCAAATGTCTTAATCCCACAATACCACTTTATTTTAACATCTTAAACAAACAAAATAATAATAAAATATTTTTTTTAAAACCATTTTCTGAATAATTCAAAAACGACACATAAACCCAAGGCTAACCAAGTTAACTTTAAAAAAAATCATCAGGATTTCATAAATCAATGTTTTCCTGTTGAAAATAAAACATTTAAGAAATAAAAAGCATTATGGGAAAACATTTCTCTAAGACAATGATATGGTTTTAGTTTCAAACAAACGACTCTAAAAGTAAAATTGGCTAGCCCCTACAAAGAATTAATATCAGGAGAAAACAACATTGTAAATAGTTTATAATCTTATAAAAGATTAAACCATGTATATTTATAGCTTGAACATGATTTGAAAGTTATTCTTATAAGATTACGCATAAAAATCTCCGCATCTAACTGAAAATGTTTTGTAACTAGAAAGGAGGTAATAACTTCAATATGTATAAGAAAGTTCATTTGTAAAGATGAGATTTCCACTGTTCAAAAATGAACTTAAGAACATTTCAAAGTTTAGAACTTCCTTCTATAAAGCTACAAATAGGAAAAACTCAAGTTCTTAATTTTATATAAAACATTACTAAATATTCTTCCGAAAGTAAAAGTGATCAGTTGTTTTAAAACTTGTCACACTCTTTCAGAATTAATTATGACAAAGGTTATAAATAAAACTCCTTTTTCGCCAATATAAAGCACATCACTCTAGGTGAAATACTGAAAGCACCCTTTTCTCCAACTAAAAGACATTCATCTTTAGAAAAACACAAAACTTCCAAAAACCACTTAATTACAAGTCAAAGCACCAACCATTCTTAACACAAAAAACTCATGAAAGAGAGTCTGATGCCAAATGATACCAAATAAAACTTATTGCAGTTGCTAGCTTACAAATCCCCCAAAACATAAGCTTTTAGCGAACTTCAACAATAAAGTTTACGAATTTCAAAGCAATTGAAAACTCAAAGGTTTTAAATTTTAATTTGTATAAAAGATTTTCTCATATTAAAATAACCCTTGACACACGAATTAGAATTGCTCTAATTAACAAAACCAATCATCCAACAAAACCATGATCATAAAACCATAATT
This sequence comes from Cardiospermum halicacabum, assembly GCA_031304145.1. Classification (NCBI taxonomy): domain Eukaryota; kingdom Viridiplantae; phylum Streptophyta; class Magnoliopsida; order Sapindales; family Sapindaceae; genus Cardiospermum; species Cardiospermum halicacabum. The sequence goes on along the minus strand of JARJHC010000061.1, from coordinate 9,713 downwards.
GCCTTTTGCTTGATCTCTTATTTTCAAACATTAACAAACTTAAAATCAACACAAAATCAAGCAAGATAAAAAACATCATATCACCAATTTCAAAACAATCAAACTCCCCCATATGAAAATAAGGTTTAGTCACAAAATCCAACATACAATCATACACAATCTCATACTCATTTGATCCCTTAATTTTCCATAAACCAAGGATCATTCCGATGAACCACATCTCAACAGAATTACCCTTATCAAGCTGTATAATCATATAAAGCTATCCTTAGGGGTGATGTACTCTAAACAAAGCTAAATAAGACAAAATAAACAAAGAATCTAAAATTGGCACTATTGATCCCAAAAGAATCAAACCGTGCTCAGATACCACAATTGTCACGACCTGTTTTAGAATCGTAACTTTTGAAAAGTCAAAGAAAAGAAAATAATAATAAAATGTTTATGAACCATTTAGAAATTTATCAAAATGTCCCGGGACTACAAACTTTTAGTCAAAAAAGTCCAAATAAATAAAACAAACCAACCTGGCATCCAACATCCAGGTATATACATAAAATTACATCACCACTAACACCAGCTTTCAATACAATAAGTACAGCCTGTAATACATAAATTCCTGAGATGTATCTTCATCCGGACAAGCATAAATAACAGAATTACTTCACGCAGCTGAGCCAAGAGAGTTAAACCTGAAAATGATAATTGAGTAGGTGTGAGCTACTCGCCTGTAGGTTCTAATCCCCTATTCATAACTTAACCATATATTCATAAAACAAATCTGCTGAATTCAATTTATTCAAATAGTTTCGTAAACAGAGTAATAATCACTAATCCTGTCCAAAACATTTTCACATTAATCAAATATCTGAATAACCTGTTTCAAATCCAATTTCTCAAATCAATAAAATAGTAATAGCAAATCAAGTTACCATATCAAAATCATAAGTTTCCATGCTATCAACACTGATACAATAAAATATAGGGTTAATCCTAAAAAACCACTGCAATTTTATAAATTTCCCAAAAAAAACCACAACAGATTGAGATTTTCCCAATTTCCCACATTTCCGTCAATTAACAGCGTGGTTACTGTTCACTCATTTACAGGTGAACAGTAACCAAGGGTATTTTTGGAAATTTAATTTTTGTCATCACTAAAAAGACCTTGATCGGCGTCCAAAGCGGAATATTTAGCAACCACATACTGCGATAGAGCCTGTTGAGCGTCGATCCTCAGCAGCTGATCCACTGACATAGTGATCTTCAAGCACGCCACATGAGCAGACAACAGCTGCCCGTACAACAAATGTATCTCCGTCTTGTAACTCACATTCTGTCAATTAACAACACCGCCGCTACGAGTCGCTACGGACCGCGACGATACTGCTCTCAACCACCGATCCACCACCTCACCTTCACTTTTAGCACTATTAGTATTCATATTAACTTTTACTATTCTTCAAATCCGCCAACTCCATCACAGCAATAATCGACTCGTTCGCCGGATTCACGTCATCGATGACATGGTTATGGTTATTATGGAGGAAGGAAGATGAAGTTCGTGACAACCATTTGGTTCGGCGTCTAAGAACCGTCCAACTCCACCGTCGCGGCCGCGTTGTTAGTTCTCAAGTTAAGAAAGTTTGTGTTAGTGAAGTGTGTCGCCTATTGTACTCGTCAAGGTTTTTAAAATTTATTTTAAATGATTAAATTTTATAATTAGGGGATTAAAAGATTTGTTATTTAATTTCTTTTTAAAAAAAACTAAAAATTAAAAATAAAAAATTAAATTCCCAAAAATACCCCTAATTACACTGTTAAGTGAAAGAAATGTTGGAAATTGGAGAAATCTCAAACTCCTATATTTTTTTGGAGAAATTTGTAAAGTTGCAGTGGTTTTTTCGGATTAACCCGAAAATATAATATCACTAGTGCCCGTGAACCATACATGACACTACCCTGCGCAGGCTCAAGGAGGCAGTGTCCACCCTCCCACTCCCGTGTCACGCGCTCACCCCCACCAACATATCCACATAGGGATATCTCACCATAACCACTTTCCACAACAATAATATAAATCCCAGGTTGATAGCAATTATCATAATAAACATTATATCACATTTCTTAAATACAAATCCTGCAGATTCTTAATCAATAACCAAAATCAACTTTTCAAAAACAAAATCATTTATTCAATAACCATTTAATATCAGCGGCAGTAATATTAATATTCAAAACTATTTCTTAAGAACGTTATTTAATTCACATTTTCGAAAATCAATCCAATTAAGCATGAATAGGAGAACCTACCTGACCTTCGAAGAATTCCTTAACCCAATATACCCGAAAATCGATAAAGATCAAACCAGAAGAGTTTGAAAATTTTGGAAATCGAAATACAGCGAGAAATAATAATCGAAAATGGCAAACGACAACGAAATAACCAGACATCAAGTTGAAGGAGTTCTCGATCTCCTAATTCCAATGGTGGTGCCCGTTCCTCAAACCGAAATCAGAATCGACTAGAAGTCGCTTCGAAAAATACAGGGATGCGTTACTGATGGCATCGACGGTGGCAGTTCTTATAGGCGTTTTGAAGTGCTCTTCACAAGGAATCCAATGACAAGAAAATCACTGAAATCGGATGAGCGTATTGAAAAATACGAAGAAGAGAAGTTAAAGGAGAAAGTCGGTTCAGAGAAGAAGAAACAGAGACAGTATATGTGTTCTGGTAGAGTGAGGAAGAAGAAGATTCAAGAAATCATATAGAAAAATATGAAATTACAATAAAACTCTCGAATTTTTCAAAATCCAACTAGTACCATATACTTTTTAAATCTTTACATTTAAGTTCTTAACATAAAATAAACATTTCAAAAACTTTCAAATGGTGAACAAGTTATATTATATTATTAAAAATTTTCGAATATTACAGTATACTCCAAGATGATATTTATTCATAATCTTACGACACCACAGTGGTCAAAACCCTTCAATTATATGGACTTTAATTTTCCATTTAGCGAATTCCAGAGCCATGTGGGCTCTCGCCCATCCGGCATCAATAATAAGTGGACTGAATGGCTTGTCGAATTTGGCCAGAGGTGCATCGAGGCCACCGCAAGCTTTGATCCATTCAATTAGAAGGTATTCTGGGGTGTCCACGTAAGCTTGGTGTATTGGCTGGAGGAGGGTTTCGCTCACGTGGGTAGCCCCGAAGGCTGGTACACATTTTTTTCCAGGACGACGTCGCAGAGTTGAAATGACAGGCATGGTGAAAGGTTGTGTTTGAAAGTAATTTCAGAAGGATTGATTGATCTCAGGAGATTGTTGGTGTCAATCAAGGTGCCAAAGTCTGCTTTTATAGGCCCCTCGCGCACAAGATAACAATTAAATATTAATCAAATAGAAAAAGGATATAAATTTACACCTGACTATTGACCAACTAGTATGAAACATATATACATACAATACTATTGAGGGATTCATTATTTTAAATAGAGAGGTCAAATCCTCACTAATCTTTTCTTCAGTAAACATATAATCCCTCTCTCTTTTCACAGTGGTTACATTGTACTGTTAAAACAACAAATTGTTCTTTTCTTTTCTATCTTTATTAAAAAAATAATAAAAAAATAGATTTATAAAAAAAATAAATAAATAGTATTACAGAGTGTAAATAGTAGATGAGTATAAGGTAAATAATTAATTTGATAATTTTGTTCTATAAAAATATTGAAAAGTATATGAAATATTTAACCATTAAAAAAAAATATATAATATGAGACTAAATTACGCCATCATTTACCTCTTAAACTATTCTATTCTTTATTTTATTAAAATTTTAATCTCTTTTTTCAATCTATTCTCTCTTCTTATTTTTCTTTATTTTATTCATTATATTAATATAAAAATTTTAGTTTTAAATACATTATTTAGATAATTATATTAAATTAATATAAAAATTCTAAAAAAAAATTTGCATAACATTTTAAATAAACAATATAAGAATTTTATCTTTTCTTTAATTTACTAAATAAATTCTTAACATCTCATCTATTATTGTAAAAATATATATTCTCATTTCCCCTTTCCTCATCAATTATTTATCTCTTATTATCAAGTTATATAAAATCACTATAAAGAAATATTGTAATAATTTGAATTTCAAGAAAACTTATATATATAAAATTAATTTATTATTCTTATAAATGATAATATTTATAATTATGTGATTTTTTAAAAAAAGTTAACGAATTATATATGTAATTTTTATAACTATATATTCATATGCCATGTGCTAATATTAATTAACAGTTAATAAAGAAAATTAATTTTGTGTTAGGTATGAATTAATAATAAATAAATAATAATTTAACTATTATAGATTTTGTTTTGGAAAAAAAATTACTATGAGTATGATGTTGTGAAGGAAAAAGAGAGATTGGATATTAAAAACTTAGATGAGTGATTTGAAATTTTGAATTAAATTAATAATTTATTCAAAATTTTGTTTGATTTTTTGTTTTTTTTTTTTTAAAAAACAATTATATTCATCAACATACAAATTTTTTAAAAATTTTAATATCTTAAAGATTATAAATTTAAATAAAATTTGAGTTATCTATTTATTTACTTAAACTTAAAATTGCTTGTTGTTGGTTAGAGTATTGTGACTTGTAATTATCTCTAATTCATAGTGTGTGTAACCGGCTCCTCTCTTTGTCTGAGGCTCCGTGAACTAGCCACTTTTGTGGTGAATGAAAATACTTTTTGCGTTCTTGTTTGTATTTGCTTTACCCCTGTATATCTATTCTTGAATTCACAGGTGAAATAGTATAAACATTAATATAGTAATTACAAGTTACAATTATGCAAATATGAAAGAATATTATCTTATTATGTTATTTTATTTTGATCCATTTCATGAAAGGAACGTTGTTGACGTTGTTCATGTTTGGTTTGAACTTTTTAACATTATTGAAGTGTTGGTGCAAAAAAGAAAAATAAATCATTTGAATAGATTCTATACATTCTAATGATAATTCAAATATTGATATATGCATCAATATGACACTTGACATATTTTAAAATTAACTTTTTTTATTATTAAATATTAAAAGTATATTTTTTTTAAAAAACATTATAATTTATTCTAAATTTGAATATGAAAATAGTATTTCTATTTATTTTTAATTAGAAAAATGATAACAACAAACTATAAAATAATTTTAAATTAAAAATTGTCATTATAGCAACAAGTTAAACGTGAAAGTTGGTAGATTTACTAAAAAGGAAGAATGTTCTGAAATGGATTTTCATAACCAAATACCATGTTGATGGGAGTGTGTAAAAGCAGAAAGTAAACGGATATGTCCAAAAATGAGGTATTAATTACGACAAAACATTTTCACTAGTGGCTCGCCTTGAAACGGTAAGGTTAGTGCTTGTTTTACCTGCTCAACTATCTCTTCCTATTTTTGAATTTGATGTAAAATCTTCTTTTTTAATGGAGATTTAGATGAAGAGTTTATGTTTCTCAGCCTGATGGCTTTGCTGAAAATAGTCATGAGGATAAAGTTTATAGATTAAGAAAAGTTTCCTAGGACCTTAAACAAACATCGCAAGATGATACATTAAAATTGATAGTTATTTTTGTAAAATGATTTTGTTAAAAGTGAAAATAAACCTACTTTATAATTTGAAAAATGAGGCAAAAGGTTGTGTGTGTTTAAGTTGATGACATGATATATTTTGGGTCAAATAGTTGTATTATTGATGATTTTAAGTCATCAATAATGAGAAATTTTAAGATGATAGATTTGGGGTTATTGTAATATTTTCTTAGACTTGAGGTGAAATAATGTGCAGATGGAATGTTTATTGGACAATAAAAATATGCAACTAATTTGCTTATGAAATTTAGCATGGAAAAATGTAATGTGGCAACATTTGTTAGGAAATTTTCGGTTCTATCCTACTTTTTTCCTAATTCCAAACTCGATTCAACCAAAACAATTAGACAAAAAACAAACACGAAATTTAACGTGGTTCGGCCAAATTGCCTTATCCACGGAAAGATAACAACTTTACTATAGTGAAAAAGATTAAACAACAAATTCAGACAACTCTCTCTCCATACCAAATTGCTTTCTTTCTCAAAATCTCTTTTAGGAGAACAACTCCACCATGGCGAGACAACCCAAAATTAAAATCTCCTTAATGGTGAGACAACCCAATTCAAAATCTCCTTAATGGCGAAATAACCTTAAATAAAAATATTCTTGTAATGGACCATTTCAGGGTCTAGTATCTCCTTATTGGGTTTTGTCAAGAGTCTTTGATTTAAATTGTAATTTTCCTAAGTCTGGGGGGAATTTTGATATTGGTCAACCTATTAACTCTTAGTTAACCCTAGTTTCTCATTCGTGCCTCCTTTCACGAATTAGAATTGAGAGGAAACGTTGAGAGCTAGAGAGAGGAATTGTTGAGAGCTAGAGAGAGCATTCGATCGAGCCCCGCACAGTCTCGTTCCGATAAGTTCTGTCGACTTCTATTTTGTTAGTGTATTCCCGTTTGTATTCTAACGTCGGTGCTCTACAATCTACGTGTAGGTATTTATTATTTCAATTCTCAAATCTGTTTGGGTTCCGTTTAAGGTCTCAAACTCTGGTAAGTTTTTTCTGCCCTACTTTCAAATATGGGGTTATTTTGATGATCTCGGTCACTGATCTCGTGATTTTGTTAGTTCGGTTTTCCGTCAGGGTTTTGTTTGGTAGGCGTTGCGGATTATGGTGAATCTATAGTCTGAGTCGTTCGGTAAGTCTCGTTATCCTATAGAGTCGGTTCCGTAAATTTGTATGGGTTGTCCGGTTCGGTTAGGGTTGAGTTCCGTCGTGTTTGGATTTGGTTAGAACTCTGTATTTTACGATTAATGTTTCTGGTTTTGTTCTACAGAGGATCAGGAGGAAGGAACTGCTCGAACTTAGGAGTAGTCATCTGATATTCATTTTGCTGTTGATTCTGCCATCTTTGGTTAGTAGTTCATTTTTAGTCCGATATATTACTTGATGTACTTTTTTTTATTTCTACATGAGTCTGGATGTATATTTGTCGACCTACTGAAAACTAGCCTAATGATATATACCCGAATGTGAATTCTTTGTGTACTATAATTATCGAACTGTTGAAATAATGAATTAATCGCTGAACTTGATGTACTAGTCATTTTAACAATTTAATAAAATGGAATAATTACCCTAGGACCGCTTTAAGTGGAATACATGGCATGCCTAGGAATAGAGGATCCTTACACTATTTGGCTTGAAGTTCCGTTACTTATACTATACCGATCAGCTTCAGCCTTACTAAATAACTGATACAGGGCTACGGCCAACACTCATATTGTACTGTTACATTCCGTTTTCTGCTGAATAGCTACTTAGGCAATATTCTAAAAATAAGAAGTTAAAACTGTTGTCTTGGTACTACTAGTTGTTTGAGGTGTCAATTGGATTTTTAAACGGTTGGATTAATGCTACTTTGTTTTGTATGAATTGAAACTAATGAACTAGTCATATTCTGGTTGAACTGGGTGCTGTTGGGATGGGTTTTTAATGGCTAAAATGGACAAACCTGATAACTTGATTAATTTAGCCAAATATAAATTTCAGAACCGAAACTGTATAGAAACTTAATAACAGAAATTTAGCTTCCGGGGCGTTACCCCAGAATCCCCATGAGGGCGGCTTCCCTTGACCCCATCCGTGTCTGCACGACTTGTATTTCTTTTTCCAATTTAGTATCCTTTTTGGTTAAACATTGGTGATAACAATATGAATTGGCGATTATAAATTCGAAAGGGGTTGTGTTTGAGATTAAAGAAAGATAATTAATAATCGACTAGTTGATAGGTTATTCGGACTGTTATTTGCTTTAGCGGACTCTAGGTAAGTCCGTAGGATCTTCATTTTGTGTGCTCCCATGATTAGAGCCGAGTCTAGGTCATTTTGTATATGTGTGTTGGAACGTGAGTGCTAACTAAGAGTAATTCATAGTCTAACGTTTCCTTTATTTCTTCCTATTCTAGAATCTGGGAATAAAATTTCAGGTTGAGTGTAGGTACTCCGTTTGTTTAGGCATTGTCTCGTACTTGGATCACAACATACATCATCAGCACTTTCATGTAGTTTTGTTATTTTATTTCTGGATATTTGGATTGGACTGTTATTGTTTGATTTGTTTTTATTATTGCTGGACATTGGCATTATTATGTTAGCTTTGGATTTTTGGAGTGTATGACTAATACTTTGGGTTTTATTGCTGAACTGGATTATTTGGGTTTTGATTATTTAATTGTTAGCAATTCTGCATTTGTTGTGTGGCATCGGACTCTTACTCGCTGGGGGTTTGCCGTTACACTTCTTAATGGCGAGAAAACCTCAAATTAAAATCTCTTTAATGGCGAGACAACCTTCAATAAAAATCTCCTTAATGGCGAGATAACCAAATTCAAAATCTCCTTAAAGGCGAGACCCTAACCTCAACTCAAAATCTCCTTATGGCGATACCCCAACCTCAATTTGAAATCTCCTTATGGCGAGACCCAACCTCAATACTCAAAATCTTCTTATGGCAAGACCCCAACCTCAATACTCGAAATCTTCTTAATGGCGAGACCCTAACCCCAATGATCATTACCCCCACTAGGTATGACCCAAATCCAATGATCACCACCCCAAAGGGACGGGATACTTTTCTTCATGAGACAACTCTATTTATAGTGATTATCAAGCATACTTTCCTAATTTGTTTCCTTTCTAACTAAGGAATACAATCAATCAATTTAGGAGAACCAAATCTTTTTAAAACAAGGAATCAAAAAATTAGGAAATAGATCCAAAATTAAAATAAGAAAACCTTCTTAAAAGGAAATCCTTGTGCTTTAAGATAATTCTAACAAATCTCCACATTGACTTGAATCAGCTAAAATTTTTTAAGGTTTTTCCTTTGATCACTACCAAATTAATTTTCTCTCTGTTATTCAATTCATTCTCTATTAAATCTAAAATATTTCTCTACCTCGAATGAGAAACTACCAAATCCAAAATTCCAAATCCAGATGTTTTCAGTTCTTGATCTCAATCTTTTACTTTACCATGCTTCCAATACGCAATAGTCATATTCTATTCAACATCGCTCCATCTAGAAATCTCTAAAACCAATCTCTACCGTCCAAATTTAACCTCCATCTTTCTTCTACAACATATCAAAAATTCAGCCTGATCCAACAGTTTGTAAGAGATATATGCCTTATTCAATCTGACTTCGCAGGCCAGATCCGTGAAACCCATAAACCCAATCGTTGATGTCATATCTCTTCACTCTAATATTTAATCCACAATCTGAATAGTCAAACTTTAGAACCATATGTAGAAAATTCGAACAAAATTAGAGCATCATCCAATGGTCGTTTAAGGAGAAATCGTCAATTCTTCTAAGCTGTCAAGAAAATTCTACTGATCAAAATATTCACTTAATTTATTCACTTAATTAATCTCACTGATTTACATCGTGGATACAAATTCCAATCGAGGTGTCCACTTCAAACTTGATCTTCAAACAAACCTCCACCAAAGCTCTGATACCAATTCGTTAGGAAATTTCTGGTTATATCCTACTTTCTTCCTAATTCTAAGTTCGATTCAACC
>JARJHC010000060.1:12500-13809 GCA_031304145.1 Cardiospermum halicacabum | reverse complement strand
ACGCCGGGTGTCGCACGGGCCTTCATTCTTTATAGGGCTAAGTAGCGCCTTCGCTTTGTAAAAAGGAAAAAGTCTTCGGACATTTTATCCAGGGGAGGACTTTCTTGATTGCCTCATTCTTTAACCATGGGTTAAGATGTGGCTAAAGTTTCTCCGATGGTACGCTGAGGTTAGCGTAAATTACGATGTGTCGCTCGAGGTCTGTCTCTCGAGCCTCCTGTTATACTATACCAATGTCTATATTCCCTTCTAGGAAGAAGGTAATGATCTTCCGGTATGGAGTTTTTTTATTACGACAGGCTGAGAGCAGTGCCCGCTCCCTTGTGTTTGAGGGAGTTGGTGCGGCATTCGAAGTAGGTGCGGGTGAGGCATTCGAGTTCGAGTGGCTTTGGTACCGGACAGAGGAAAGAGACAGAATAATAACATTGAAATAGCTTAGGGGCTTGGGTGGGGATTTTTCCTATTATTATTCCTCAGTTTAAGCTAGCGATGGAAATAAGAAAGGCTAGGTAGCTGGCTGACTATGACGATTGCCCTCACTCGAAAGCCGCTTCCAATAAGATTGTTTTCAACATGCCCCCCACCATTAGAGTTGGGCTTATGGTTGAGCCCCTCTTCTTGCGTAGTCCGCTTTTCTTTTTAAGAAAGCAAAGAGGCGAGCTTTAAGACGTTCTTTGATCCTTGTTTTCCTTTCGGGTTGGACTCCTGTCCTCGTCCTCCCTTGCCTGCCAGCACACCTGAAGGAAAGCGGTATAACAAAGGAACCGCAATCACCACAAGCAATCAACGCAACGATTCAAAATGACAAAAGAACGGGGCATAGGAGATAGAGGCGGAGTCTTGGCTGTAGTTAATGGGAGGACTAAGAGTAGCAGTAGGAATAATAAAAGCAGTAGAGAATAGAAAGCGTCTTGTCAGAGCATATGTAGCTTCTGATATAGGAGCAGGAACACGAGTAGGAGCTCTTGTTCGTTCGCTTGTTAGCTACCTCGCAAGCCACCAAGCCTTATCTTCGTCTCTGAATTCAAGCCTTTCCTTCGATCGAGTTATCAATTTTCTTTTTGATTCATTTTTCACATATAGGTATAGAAAAGATAACGAGCTGTGCTAATACTTCTTCTTACCTTATTCTCCTCAGTGGAATGGTATGCGCTAACGCGTAACGGCTTTCGCGGTAGTGCTGCTCAGGAGTTGCTTGTTCACAAGGGCTTTCGCGCCAGTGCGCTCAGGAGTTGCTTGTTGGTTGGGACCTAAGGCTAATAAATGAATGAAGAAGCAGCTAAAGTGGTTGAAGAGAAAGTACAAAAGG
>JARJHC010000060.1:0-7500 GCA_031304145.1 Cardiospermum halicacabum | reverse complement strand
GCCAGCCGGGCCGTGAGCGCGGTGGGAACGGGCTTCCCAAAAAGCCAGCCCCGGGCCGGGGTCAGCATAGAATGAAGGGGACGGCCCTAATGTTGTGTTGGCAAAGCCAACTTCTTGGGTTGCGGGCGGAGAAGAGCGGACGTGGGGACTCGGGTCAGGGCGCAGCGTAACTAAGAGAGTCATTCCATTTAGGGCGAGACAGAATGGGCGGGCACGAGCGGTCTGGTGTCCGAGCCAATTGGTCAGACGACGACTACTTCACTTATTAGATTAGTATTTGCCGCCTATCCCGGAATGAAATGAGATGAAATAGAAAGAACGCGAAGCGCTAGCGCTATAGGATCGGTTTTTTTGCACAAGCTTATCTCCGCCCCCGACCGGTAGCTGCGGGGTCTCCCCATCTTTCCTAAACTTCCCCCGGTCTTCGGCCGGAGCTGTATGAGGCAGAAACTCGTCCCACGTACGGTTCGGAGGCCGAGCCCCACCCCAGCAGTAATGGTGCGGCTTAGGTCAACTAACACAAAAGAAGATACAGTTCACTCAACGATTGCCTTTGGGTTCCGAACTCCATATGGGGAAGGAGCGTTGTTGTTTGCGAGGTCTCGATCATTTACATGGACCCACTTTTCATTCCATTTGTGGAAATTTGATGATCTATAAACCGTCCCTAACGAACGATCGGCTCATGTTTGAGCATGATGAATCACTTCGCGCCGACCTGTTGCTAATAAACTTTCCGGCCTCATATGAGAATGGAAAACTGGATCATTTTCTGCATCGGTGGATGAAGAATCGCGAACATAATAATTTCTGGTTGACCATGTTCCCAGAAAAAAGATACTTTCGAGAAACGACGAGCACGACTGAAGTGGCTATCCATACAAATCTATTTACGGATCTATATGCTTCGATTGGAACTTCCAGTTCCAGAACAGGAGGCTGGTATACCACCATAATGAAACTTCCTTTTATTTTTTTTATTCGGATAGGATTTATGTTGGCTTCGTCGGGAGGCTCGCGTAGTTTGTTACGTCAGCTCCAAAAGGATAAGTTGCGTTGGAATCGAGAAAGTTCCGTGGAGTTTCATAATTGCATAAATTGAGTCAAAGTAGTGGCTGCGGCGCGTCGAGGCACTTCTTCGACGGTCCCCGTCCGCCCGAACGAGACAGAATGGGCGGGCACTACTAACCAAGCCTAGTTCTCGCCGATAGGCGCTGGTAGCTTGCTTCCAAGCCTTGCCTTATAGTTTCGTTGTGGCCATGGCCCGAAGGAGCCTTACGCACTTGTACAATGCTCAAGTTAAGGCTCTGGGCAACGAGTAGGATGGAGCCTTTACTTTCTATTAGATTAATATTAGTTAGATTAATATTAGTAAAGCGTGCCATATATATTGAGGGAAGGGAAAAAGGGGTCTCTTTCCTCGCCCGATGGTAGAGGTCGATCCCCTTCGGTGCCTCCTTGTGGTCCTTCTCTTTAGCTTTTCCTCGGCCTTTAGAACTAGTTGATAGGCCACTTTCCACATCCGATGCATCGAGATTTCATCTTGGATTTCTAACCTCAAGCCCTATCAAGCAAGGGATTCCTCGTCGGATTCGTTCAAGCCATTGCGAATAAACAATTGGTAGAACTCCGCAACTTGTTAGGAGTAGGGGCTTCCTTGTACGCTTCTCTCCCCCCTATCCTTTAAAGCGAAGTAAACCCTTTGGAACAGGGTCTAATCGGAGGGTAGAAATTTCTCCCGCAACCTCGATCGCATCTTGTCCCATGTACTTCCCTTTGCCTTTCCGCTCACGCCTTGCTTGGACTTGATCCCACCAAATTGAGGCATGACCCGTGCTCAGGAATCTTCGCACACCTCGGATAGTTCTTTCCAATCAAAGAACTTCTCCACGCTACCTAGCCAATCAAGAAAGTCCTCGGGATGCAATCGGCCATGGAAATCGGGAACGTCCACTTTGATTTGATCCCACGATCTCCTTGATCTCGATGCCCTTCTAAGGCCCAGATCAAGCGCTTCCTTATCATTAATAAAATTGAAATTCGTTTTTCATGAAGAGTTCTTTGATCATGTGATCGGATCTAGTCAATCAGATTGGAATGGAATCGGAGGTCTTGAACTCGAGTTTGTGAGATACTCTTGCTGCCACCCTAGCTCTTTAATTTCTTTTATTGCTTCCTGCTTTCAGTAAAGTAAGGACTATGCTATGCTTCTAAGCGGCATTAACATCAAAGAGAGGATTCGGTGGAAGTAGGGATTTAAGCACAGTTGTGATTCCGCTTTCATGTCTTGGATTGAGCTTGCTCACTCTTTCTATGCCTCTTCCTTGGAGGACCCTCCCACAACACACACGCGGCGCTAAGGTTCCCGTGGCAACTCAAGCTAAGATTCGAAGCCAGGCAAAGGTTTTCGAGAACAGAGTTCCGCACCTGGACTCAAACCATACCTCTCCGAGAAGTTCAGTGGTCGAAAGCTTTTCCGAGAGACATGGTTCGTTAAGGTGCACCATCCCCCCAAACCTTTCCTCAGTAATCCTAGGTCGTTTCATTGTCCCCCAATGAAAGGGGGAATTAGATCTTACTCTCAAGAAGCTGTAGGATCGAGAGCAACAATTAAAGCCCAAAAAAGAATGCTACTACGCGTATTGGACCAATTCATTTCTTCTAAACAACCTATTATGCATCTCCCCTATAGTACGAAAGATAGGAACACTACGACTCCTAGTAGTTCAAAGGTTTTTAGTCTTAGAAAAGTGCGAAAATTACTTTCTTTCCCGTAAGCTGCTTTCCTTAAATAAACAAAGAACTGTTTTCTGCGCCCGTAACAATCACAAGTATTCGTGAGTGGTAGGGTGTTTGGTTAATCAAAGAGGATCAAGGGCTCCTCTGTCTAATCCCGTATCTGCTTTATAAAGCTATCCCGATTTAGTCCAATGCTATTGAATCAATAGTCTCAGGGACATGCCCCGTATCCGCTGCAAGAGAATCTGCTCTTTGAGAAATATATTAGACCGTAGCACAAGAGACGATTCGCTCTAGTCCCGTAACCAAGCGGAAGGGGATTCATGGACAGAAGCTGCAGTTAAACCCTCGGTTTGCCCTCAACTATATACGTTGATAGGGGAGAACTTCTTTGCTAGCTACCAGCTGTGATACTATCTACAACTCCTGAAAGAAGGCCAAATAGTGTCTCATCCGACATTCCCTCTCTAAGGAATGCTTATTCAAGCCATTTGTATGCACGGGAATTTCGGGAATTTGAGAATTGGATTCTTTATCTCTTTCTCCTTGCTGGAAGGCGGTTTATGAGCGGAAGGGAAGTAGAGGTAGAGGGTCCGAAGGAGAGAGGAGATCTCCGCTCTTATCGGTAATTAGGTATGCCTCCAGATCTGAATGTATACCCTAAGCCAAGGGAAGGGGTGCGATCCCCCGAGCAGCTCTTCATACTATGAGATTATATAATCTCATTGACCTTTCGATTGAGGGTATTCAGCAGTGGGCTTTCCATAAGGTAGGAGGTGATTGAAAAAGGGGAAGCCCCAAAATACGAGTGCGTTTGATAACCGCACAGGAACGCGAATGTCTACGAGAGGCGATGTTTGATTACCGCAGGACTTAAACAAAAGATAGTGAGTCTTCTACCTCCTTCCCTTATGTTGTTGAAAGGCATTCTTTCCTGGACCCTTTTACTAAGCTAAGGCGATGTGAAGAGGATGAATCTTCTTGATTTGCTCGACTAGGACTGAAAATGACTGATTTGAGGGGCAGGTGGTAGAGTTCTTGTCTGTCATCCTTGCACTTTCTCAGGAGATCTGATCGTCCGCATTCTTTCTACTTGCTGGATTAACTTCTAGTGATCACAAACTACACTATACCTCTTCACGAGAGTTCGTGAAAGACTCTATTTCCAAGTGGATCTTGAAGGAAGTTTAGATAGGCTTGAGGCTTGGCAAGAGAGACATGACAAAAGGAATGAATCATGGAGAAGAGAAGATTGACAAAGTCGTCCATAGACTTGATCCCCTCATTTCCACTTTCCCGCAAAGCATCCTATTTTCCTATGATCGCATTCAACGTTGGTTTCTTTGGTGGATGCTAATGAATGCCAACACCAGGTTGCTTGGATCTGTAAGCCTTATCTTATGATGAGTAAGAATCATACAATCAAGAGAAAGAAAGCGCTCCTAGCTCTGTTACTTCCATTCATGTCAAAGGGGCCGAAAGACACAACATGGATTAGACATAGCTCGAAACAAATCGGTCAAAAGCGAACGAACAATAAAGATAGATTGGGCATGACAGATGTATCAATGGATCTAGTCCCAGGGGCGCATCTCCCATGCAACTTGTTATAGCTAGAGTTTTGGGCTCTTTGTTGCTGCGCTCTAGTTGCTTGTAGCTCCTGGCTGACCTATGAGGAAGGCTTCTCGCTACAATACTATTCTGGCTTCGATCACCCGGATAGATTGAGTCAAGTAATGGCATCCACTGAGAGCTTACCTTAACTGGCATGACATTTAAAGAAGGCTACGTCTAGACCTGAAGAATCCCTTAGTCTTCCGGTCGAGGCATATTATCTAAGCGACTCTCCTAGTGCTTAGTGGGCCAAGTGTATTTTCTTTTTGTTAATCTACCCGTTTTACGGCCGGTTTATTATTATCCTTCGCTTGTAGCGACTGAATCTTGTTTCCGATACAGCACCATTGATTGGTCTATTGGCAAAGGAAACCCGGGAATTAAAGATTTTGTTCTGTCCTCCGTACATTTATTCTGCTGTCACTACTTCTTCTCAATTTGAATTGCATCAAAGCTCTCGTTCGAACTTCATCTACGAGAATTCTAAACAAGAACTCGAGACTTGAAATGAATCCAAGTGGAGGTTCTTTCTCAGGGCGTAAGGAATAGCACGCAAAAGACAGCCTGGAAAGATCTTAATAAAAAGCGGTGGATGAGCGGTAATGGCTGGGGAAGGGGGCAAGTACATCCTTTTGTTCTCAGTTCGTGGGAATTTCTTCCATCACTAACCAGTTCAGCTCGGCTGGTGGGCTTTTGTGTTCTAACCTCGAATCCGGACCTGTTCGACAAGACCAGATCCATCAACAAACCTAGGTCCAATATTTGCTTGTACGAGCTAGCCATCAACAGACGGACATCTTTTTACCGCAGCCTTCCCCTATTGGGCATAGCCTTTTCTCCGTTAGGCTCCTGTAAGGGCGGGTATGATAAGGGTCCCCCTCTCCCTTGTCAAAGCTTAGTTATCCGTGAATGAGAACTCGTTTTGCTTGTTAGCTGGTAGCTCCATGGTTGGTTAGCTCGAAAGCGAGTTTTTACTCTTTGATCGTCGAGGAATAAAGGTGTGATTACCTGAGGTGAGGTTGACCAGGAAAGCTGTGATTACCTGGGGTGAGGTTTACCTTCTTTCTGCCTTAGAAGAGGTCTAGTTTAGGTCAGTGCTCTATTTTTCTATAAAATCACTTTTTTTAGGCAATACCTATGAACTTAGCTCGGACTGAATCCGCATCCGCCTCTGTAGCTCTTCTTTCTATAAGAGCGGACCTTTTTCCAGTCCTATTCTTTCCTCTTAAGTTCCTTTTGGAACACCTCATGTTGGGACGTCTGCACCTCTTTCTATTTTGAGACGACCACAGGTTCCACCAATCCTGCTCTATCCAGTTTGAGGTCGTCTGAACCTGATACCCTGCTCCAGATTCCACTCTGCTCCTACATCAAATCCTTCCTCCTCCGTAGTTCACGTTCATAGAGGGAGACTTCCCAAACTCTGACTCCAGGTCACTGAAACGAACACAAGGCTTTAGCAAGCCACCCAATGTAGGACGAATTACCTCCCATCCGTTCTAGCTACTCCACACTGGCCTTAAAAGCGCCTACTTTTCTTTCTTCACAGAGATGTAGAAAGTTTGATTGAATTGCGTATAGAAAGAGAGACATGCTTTGTTTTGTAAACAGGGGACATAGACCCTTCCTCGGAGACTTGCCCCCATTGATTAGCCCGACCCAATTCCAATTCAAGTTATTATTCACTGGAAATGCTGAAGTTTGAGCTTGTGTTTTCCTGTCTTCTCTGCCTTGATAAAAAAGAATGAAAGAAAGTAAGGTAACGAAAGCAGGTATAAGATCTACCTTTAGGTCAGTCTGCCCAGGAAAGGAAGAAAGCTAGTCTGGGGTTGGAGTAAGGTAAGGTCATTAGGCTTAGGCGGGAAAGTAAGACCGCGCTCGTGACATGTTAGGTTAGTGAGCAAGCATAGGAGCCAAGCAAAGCAATCTGCTCTTAGGTTAGGTCGGGTAGGCAACTAAAAAGGAATAGTCTACAGAAGTGATAGTCCAATTGTATTGGATCCCGTCTCAAGGCCCATTTATGACTGCCTACCTAATTATCCATATTGGAGGCTAACCAGCTACTTCGTAAAATTGAAAGTCAAAGAGAAATTGAATCATAAAGATCGAGACTTTACGGATGTATTTCCGTAATAGTTACCTTTACTACCTACTTATCGTGAAATCGAGTTCACCATTGACCTTATCCCGGGCAAGGCACCTATTTCTATAGCACCATATGTGGGATGGCTCCGGCAAAGTTGAGGGAGCTAAAGACTAAGTTGCAGGAATTATTAAAGATTCAATTCATTCAGCCTTGTCTTTATCCTGGGGGTGCATCGGTCTTATTTGTAAAGAAGGGTCATTCCAAAAACTATGTGTTGACTACCGGCAGTTGAACCGCCTCACAGTGCACAAGAAGTATCCACTTCCGCGCATAGATGACCCTTTTGATCAGTTGCAAGGAGCCCGTGTATTTTCTAAGATTGATTTACGCGAGGGCTATCATCAGCTGAGGATTAGGAAGGAAGATGATCCTAAGACAGCTTTACGCACCCGATACAGACATTACGAGTTTTTAGTCATGCCCTTCGGGTTTGGGTTTACTAATGCTCCCGCGGCCTTTATGGATCTAATGAACAGGGTCACCCTTACTGGATAAGTTCTTGGTCGTATTCATTGATTACATCCTCGTCTATTCTCGAAATAAGGAGGAGCATTTGAGGGTGGTATCTGAGGAGGGAAAAGTTGTACGTCGAGAAATGTAAATTTTTTCTGAATCGGGTGGTTGGGGCATGTGGTGTCTTCCTTAACAACCCATTTCAGAAGTCCATTGCATTCCTGGGGCTCGGGAGGACACCATGCACCTATACACAAGAGATGGTTTAAGAGTTCTGGTTCGTGTTGAGTTGCCCCATTTTCCTTTCTCTTGTACAGACTCATCTTACTTGGGGGGCCTTGCAAATGGTACTAAAGGAAGAATAGGCCTCGCTCCTCTCCCTTTCATTCGAGTGGCGCTAAACGCTCCTTAATCGAAGAGCTCAGGTTCTACCTTTCCTTTTCCCCTGTTTCGAAACCTGATAGTAGAGTGGGCATTCGGCTCCTCTTTATCTTTCTTCCCTCAGTTGATGTTGGTGTAATAGACCCTACGGGAGCCCCTAAAGGCTT
>JARJHC010000059.1:12500-14174 GCA_031304145.1 Cardiospermum halicacabum | reverse complement strand
AGCGCCAATGTGCTGCCATGGCCTCGCAAGCGAGCGCCAATGTGCTGCCATGGCCTCGCAAGCGAGCGCCAATGTCCTGCCATGGCCTAGCAAGCGAGCGGCAATGGCCTGCCATGGCCTCGCAAGCGAGCGCCAATGTGCTGCCATGGCCTCGCAAGCAAGCGCAGGCCTCACATGCAAGCGCCAATGGCCTGCCATGGCCTCGCATGCAAGCGCCAATGGCCTGCCTTGGCCTCGCATGCAAGCGCCAATGGAATGCCATGGCCTGGCATGCAAGCGCCAATGGCCTGCCTTGGCCTCGCAAGCAAGCGCCAATGGCCTGCCATGGCCTCGCAAGCAAGCGCCAATGGCCTGCTTGGCCTCGCAAGCAAGCGCCAATGGCCTGCCTTGGCCTCGCAAGCAAGCGCCAATGGCCTGCCATGGCCTCGCAAGCGAGCGCCAATTGCCTACCTTGGCCTAGCAAGCGAGCGCCAATTGGCCTAGCCATCATGCGCGCATGGCCTAGCCATCATGCGCGCATGGCCTTGCCAGCAAGCGCCAATGGCCTAGCCAGCAAGCGCCAATGGCCTGCCGAATTGCTTGGCTTGACCAGCCTATGGCTCAAACATGCATTTTTTTCGAAACGAGGTTCTTTGAAAATACGGTTTCGAGAAAAAGAGAAACTTTCAAATGTCGAAACACGTTCAAATTTCATATTTGGGTTGCCAACATATTGCTCAACATGTCTTGTAAGAAACTCGTGGAGTGTAAAAATTTTTTCCAACGACCTCATCCTTATGCCACACATGGCCTCATTTGCTACCTGTGAGGCCCCGTTTTTGCGGCAAAACTAAGATTTAAAAAAATCCCCGAGCCAAAATCATTTTCTCCCGCACACATCATATATGAATATTCAGCTTATGATTTTAGGGATTTTTTGGTGAAGTTTCAGACATGTTTGACATTTTTTTTTATTTTATATGATTTTTCCCGTTTTTAGTGAATATAAAATAAAAAAAAATACTTTCCGTGCACAGAATATTTTTGTAATTTTATTTTGAGTACATTACATTATTCTTATCATGCATACAAAATTTCACATCAAAATTCCAAGAATTGAATTTTTTAAAAATAGTTGTCCATCTCGACCACAAGAGTGTTTAGTGGTGGCACTCCTGCCATCGCTCCATTAGCATATATAGGGGGGAGGTGCTTGGCTGCCTACCAGCAGCCAATGCGTGAGCCATGGCCTCCCCCCTCGCCCCCCACGCTGTGCATGCAAATGCATGGCAATGTGGGGGGAGGCGGGGGTATGTCGCCGTTCGTGGTCGGCCGGTCGCCACCGCCGGTGGGCCCGCGGCGGCAATTTTCCGGCGAAGGTTAAAATGGGAAATTATGGCTCAAAGGGCGCTTCACGGATGATACGTACATATTGGCTGGTAAGGAGAACGTGGCACCGTCACAGATGGGCCGGAGTCTGACTTGCGCTCGAAGTGATGGCCGTGAGGCGGACGCTTTGTATGCTTGTTGGATTGAAGCTTGTTAGGGCGGTGCTGTGGCTCTGGTTCGACTGACAGTGCGTATCAAACGTGATGTTGGCTGGTTGAAATGGGGATGCGCTGCCGAATGGATGGGCCGATGCTAGACGAGCGCTCGAAGTGTTGGCCGTGAGGCCGACGCTTTGTATGCTTGTTG
>JARJHC010000056.1:42500-45000 GCA_031304145.1 Cardiospermum halicacabum | reverse complement strand
GCCGCCCCAACACAATCTCAAATGGGCTTTGTTGTGTTGCCTCACTCCGCTGCAGGTTGTAGGAGAATTGCGCCACATCAAGCAACTTCGCCCAATCTTTCTGGTTGGCACTCACGAAGTGACGCAAATACAACTCTAGCAAGGCATTCACCCTCTCCGTTTGCCCATCTGTTTGCGGGTGGAAGGAGGTTGAGAAGAACAGCTCAGACCCTAAGAGCTTGAACAACTCCCTCCAAAACTTCCCAGTGAAGCGCGGGTCACGATCACTAATGATGCTGCAAGGAAGGCCCCAATGCTTGACTACGTTCTTTAAGAATAGCCTAGCAGCGTCTTCCGCCTTGCAATCCCGTGGGGCAGCCATGAAGATAGCATATTTAGAGAACCTATCCACCACCACCATAATCGAGCCAGATCCCTCCGATAGTGGCAGTGCCGAAATGAAGTCCATGGTCACGCTATCGAATGGGCGCTCAGCTATAGGAAGAGGCTGCAACAAACCTGCTGGCGCTCGTTGCTCCACTTTGTCTTGTTGACACACCAAGCAAGTCTTTACATAGGCCTCCACCTCGTCTTGCATCCGCGGCCAATAGTATGTGCGCTCAATGAGTGCGAGTGTGCGAGCCATGCCCGGATGCCCAGCCCAAAGTGAGTCATGGCATTCTTTGATAAGCTCCCTCCTTAGATTCCCCCATCTAGGCACAAAGAGCCTATTCCCCGTGGTGTAGACTAGGCCATCTTCCTCCCAAAAGCGCCGAGTCTTGCCTTCCTTCACCACACGCAGCAAATTTTGAGCAAAGGCATCTTGCTCCATGCCTTCCTTGACCCGCTCCAATAGGTTGCTTGCCACGGTGCTAATGGCTTGCAACTCAGCTTTGCGGCTTAAAGCGTCGGCCACCAGGTTAGCCCGCCCTGGCTTATACTCCATCACATAATCAAACTCCGCCAAGAAGTCTTGCCACCGTGCTTGCTTAGGCGAGAGCTTCTTCTGGTTCTGGAAGTAGCTAGTGGCCACATTGTCGGTCTTGATCACAAACCAACTCCCCAGCAAGTAATGCCGCCACACACGCAAGCAATGGATGATAGCAGTCATCTCCTTGTCATGCACCGGATAGCGCCTTTCAGTGTCATTCAGCTTGCGACTCTCAAACGCAACTGGATGTCCCTCTTGCATCAACACGCCCCCAATGGCAAAGTCAGAGGCATCAGTGTGCACTTCAAAAGGCTTCCCAAAGTCAGGCAAGGCTAGCACCGGACCTGCTATCACAGCTTGCTTTAGATCCTCGAAAGCAGCTTGGCACGCATCATCCCAATTCCAAGCCACATTCTTCTTTAGGAGATTGGTTAAGGGTGTCGCCCTCTTCGAGTACCCTTGGATGAATCTCCTATAGTAATTCACCAAGCCAAGAAATGATCTCAATCCCGAGACCGTAGTAGGAGGCTCCCAATCGACTATAGCACGGACCTTGGCCTCATCCATGCTAATCTTCCCATGCCCCACCTTGTGCCCCAAGAACATGACTTCCTCTTGAGCGAATGAGCATTTCTCCCTCTTGACATAGAGCTCACTCTCCCTTAGCACTTGGAACACTTTCCGTAGGTGGTCTAGGTGTTCCTCTAAGCTCTCACTATAGACCACAATGTCATCTAGATAGACCACCACAAATTTGTCGAGAAATGGGTGGAATATCCGATTCATGAGGGTGCAAAATGTAGCAGGCGCATTTGTGAGGCCAAATGGCATGACAAAGAAATTCAAATGATCCATACCTCGTCACGCACGGTCTTCTCCTCATCCCCTTCAGCTATGCGCACTTGCCAATACCCCGACCGCAAGTCAAGCTTCGAGAAGATGCGCGCCTTGCCTAGCCTATCAAACAAGTCCTCCACCAAAGGTATTGGATACTTGTTCTTGATTGTGATCTTATTGAGGGCCCGGTAGTCTATGCACATGCGAAGGCTGCCGTCATGCTTCCTTTGGAACAACACCGGTGCGCCATAGGGAGCCTTCGATGGCCTAATGAAACCCGCCTCAAGCAGCTCCTTGAGTTGCTTCTTCAACTCTTCCAGCTCAGAAAGGGCCATGCGGGGAGCCATTGCAGGAGGTTTGGCCCCTTGCTCAAGCTCTATCACATGATCAATCTCACGTCTTGGCGGCAATCGCTTTGGCAGCTCAGGCGGCATCATATCTTTGAAATCATCAAGTAAACACTCCACCGCCTTAGGAACATCAGTAGGCTCAGAAAACATACCTTCCTCGCCTTTGCACGCCACCAAGAATGTCTCTTGGCCCTTCTTCACGCCCTTGGCTACTTGCATGGCCGAAAGGACCCCAACACCAACAGGCACGCGCTCGATAGGGACTTGATGGTCTCGCCCATTGCTTGTAAACTTTAAGCACCCATCGTTGGTAAGTGTGAGAGGTAGCACCCTGTCCATAAAGTCTAGGCCCAGCACCATCTTATAGTCCTTGAGTGGCACCACACTCAAGTCAATGTGCCCT
>JARJHC010000055.1:0-19327 GCA_031304145.1 Cardiospermum halicacabum | reverse complement strand
TTTAGTATAATAGTGTTGTTGTAGTAATTTTTACTAAAGTAAATTTCATAGATACAAGATTTATAATGAATGGTTGTTCTTATAAGTTGCTAGTGTGATTTTGTTTCTATATAGTATTTTGAATCGTACTAGTGTAACTGATAATTTGATTTTTTTTAAATAATAAATAAAATTTATATTTTAATGCTATCAAAATAGTTATCAATTGATTGTCTGATATCGAGAAAATTCAATAGATTCATTTTGTGTTCATGAAAATGAAATTGTCTCATTTTGTAATGTTGTGTATGTTATTATGGCTATGTAATTCACTTATTATACCATTTTTTTCTCATTTTATAAAATTGAAACTTGAGTCATTGGAGTAAGATAGTCATGACTCCATTAAATATAACACTATCACCAAGAAATCACACTCCACAAATAGAATACTTCTAAATTTTTAAAATGTGTGTTGTCATGTCCAGAAAAGTGTTATTATTCTTCCAATTTATTGATATCAATATTCTTTTTTGTCTGTTTGTCTATAAAACAATAGGGATGGAGAGGTGCGTACCTCTTATTTCAAAGCTGGTAACTCTTATTTTCAGAGCTGGTAAGGAGACAAAGTATCAAACTAATAAGGGGACAAAGTGATGTTTGTTAATTGGTTTTGGAGGCAGATGCAAGAAGAAGTAGAGCAGGCAAAATCTAATAGGTTTGGTTATAATTGGTATAAATATTTTAGATGAAAAAGTCTTCAACCACATATTTTACTATTTAAAGAAAAATTGCAAATATGTGGTAATCTATTCGTGCCTTTTATCTAGGAGGTGATGTTAGATATTTTGAAGATTGTTTTATCGATATGCAAAATAATTAGTAGGTTTTGTTAGTAAGCGCTGCTACTTTTTATCATTTACAAGCATAAAGTTGTGTGTTCATAAAGTTGAGGTTGATTATAAATTGGGAATTGTTCTGTTTAATTTTATATACCAGTGTTTTTATTTAGCAGCTATATATAAATTAATAAAATTATATGATTTATATAAATTAATTAAACTATATGATTTGATTAAATAATACCTAGATGATGTAATGTTTTGATATATTTGCTCTAAATTTAAATTCAATTCAAATTGAAAATAATATACTTTGAAAATAATAAGATATTAATGGTACAAAAGACTTATTACAATCTCATTTATTATGTCATAGAAAGATATTTCATAAAATATGAATGTTAAATTTCAGACTTATTATGGTCTCATTTATTATGTCATAGAAAGAGATTACACAAAATATGAATGTTAAATTTCAGTCCTAAATATTTATAGGAATTCGTAAATCTTCATTTAGACCCTCCTTGGAGTAATCTAGTGAGGTGAGATTTTTGTAAATTGTATTTTAGACACTCCTTGGAGTAATCTAGTGAGGTTGAGATTTTTGTAAATTGTATTGAACACATGATTGCTTAAAACTCTAGAAAAAGATTAGATAAGAAAAGGCGATTAAGAATTCGATAAGGGGTAGGCAACTACAATTAAGATTGACATTTATGCTTTAGAATTCTTTAATTCATTGTAAATATTGGTTTGAGCTAGTAATGATATGGAGTGTAAGGTAATCTTGATCATCAATCTAAATACGAATTAGTGAAGAATCAAGCCCACAAACAGAAAATTGGTTGTCCAAATCGGTTTATCTCAAGAATTTCATACGATAATAGAAGCAGTTTATGATTGCCAATAATCTTATAGTTATTACTTGCTTTAATCTACAACAAAAACATAAATATGGAATACAACAAAAACATAAATATAGAATTCGTAAATCTTTATATTTTTTAATGGATAACTTCTCGTTGGAGTAGTGAATTTTTTTATACTTACGTCTAATATTTTATTTAAAATAAAATATTATTTTGAAAATAAGTTTTTATTAAAAAAATATAAAAGTTATTATGAGATGAATCAATAAATTAAATCTCATTTTACTATATTAAATCTTTATATAAACAAAAGTGATATATGTAGCACCATTTTACAAAAATACCACACTTCTTTTCAATTATATCCTTAACATAGTGCAATGTGGTTTAATTTTATTTCAAATTTCATTATTCTAATTTTTTATTTAGATTTTAAATCGACTTGTATAATTTTATTTTATGTTTAGGTGGAAAGAGTACCATTTAAATTAAATGGGCTTGAGATTTTAAATATTTAAATTAAATGGGCTTAAGATTTTGAATTAAATGGGCTTGAGATTTTGAATATTTAAATTAATTGGGCTTGATATTTTGAATTAAATGGGTTCAGAGATATTATATGTATTAAATAGTTTTTTGAATATTTAAATGGATATTAGACCAACCCTATTCTTATAAGTCATGACCTACAACGCTTCACTGACACAGGAAAGACAAAAAAAAAGTGTTTAGAAATCTAACTATATATATATTAATAAAAATCTATTTAGACAACAAATAAAATTATTTATATTAAAAACTTTAGAAGATACTCTTAAGTCACTTAGTAACAATCAAATATTGGAACAATTTCATTCGGCATCTCTTATCTTCTTCCCATCACCAACTAACCTAGAGCATTTATTAAAAAAAAAAAAACACTAACCTAGAGCTGTCTAACGATTAAATGTTGGCCCGTTTAACCCGAATTAGGACGGATTAGGATAGTGGAATATAGGCCCAGTACATATATGAGCCCGCCAAACTAGGTCCACTTGTCTCGCGAACTTTTGCGAACCAGACCTGATTGGTTTGTGAGTTGGCCAACAAAATAAATTTAAAATCATAAATATGAACTGTTGATATTATTGGTTGAAATTTAATTTTATTAAAATCATATAATCTTTTATTTTTATTTTCATGTAAATTTAAATTTTATTATTATAAAATAAACAATTTTAAATGGAAAATATATATATATATATATATTAAAATATTTATTTACTAATTAATTTTTGAAAATTATAGAAGTTTTCACAACAAAGATTGAAAATATTATCAATTCATCCTATTCTATATTTTGATAAAGTTAAAAAACAAAACAGTGAACTATTAAATTTTGACGATTTGTGTTAATATAATTTAAGTAATATTAAGAATTTATATTATTATTATATTATTATTATTTTGAAAAAATAGAATGTTTTATTTTCAAAATTGAAAAATATATTTAAATAAAATAAAATATCGAAGAGTGTCGATATTGACACCTTCAAAACTTGCTTGTACACCACATTAATGATACAATTACACCACTGTCCTTAACTTAAGGAAATATTAATATTAATTAATTAAATATATTTAATATGTAATAATTTTAAATAATTATATAAATTATATTATAAATTAATTAAATATAAATATTTTATTTTTTAAATTGATTTATTTATATAATAAATTATTATTATTTATAATATAATTGTAGTTTTTTTTAATAATTAAGTATTTTTAAATTAATAATAAAATAATTATAAAATTTTAAATATAATAAAATAGTTGAAATTAAATTGATACGTAAATATATTAAAAATTAAAATAAATAAATAAAATATTTGTATATTTTTAATTGATTAAGATTTATTATTTTAATTTATTATTATGTATAAAATAATTTTTAAATTACAAATTAACACCTGTCGAGGATAAATCTGGTATTTTGAAAAGAAATCTTAACAAATGGGACGTGGAAACAAAATTTGGCGGGTGGCAAATCATTACTCTAGTTTTTATTAATTATATATGTTATATTTATAAATTTATTATTAGTAATTTTAATTTTAAAATTTTTAATTTTTAAAATTTACGAATTAGTGGACTGAGCCATTTAACCCGCAATCCGCACGAATTGAATTAGAGTTGTGCCTAAATATGCTCGTATTACAGTTCAACCGATCTCTGCAAATCATTACGGTCATGAGTTGGGCTAGGACGAGCCAGCCGGTTAGACAACTCTAAACTGACCATTCATCCAAATCAGCAACATTGACTTCCATAGCCTTCCGATCTACAACCTCTCCATTGCTCAGTAGTTCCTTTTTTTTTCTTGCTTCAACTTGCATTTTTAATAAAAGATTTGCATTTCCTCACTATAGAAATACTGATAAACTCTTTATAGACTATCAATTTTAGGAGGTTCTCGTTTGGCTTTTATCCGTAATTCTTGTTCTTTATAATATTTATTCATTTAATTAACACAAAATTTAAATTAGATTTTTTATTTTTGAATTTTTTTTTATTTACAAATTTCATGGATGGTGTGAGCATTTAATATATGTGAGGATTTATCAAATACAAAGAAAATAATAAATATAGAAAAAAATTATTTTAATTTAGAAGAAAACTAAAAAAAATTAATAAAATAATTAAAAAAAGTTATAACAATATCTAATAAAACAATTTTAAAAAACTAGAATTTAATGTCAGATAACTTTTAAAAAAGCATTAATTAGATCTTTAGTTATAAAAATTTTAAAATAAAGCATTAATTAATTCTTATATTATATTAAGGACTATATTATAAAATCAAAACTTTCGCAGATAAATTTGCAAACTATAAATGTCTATAATGTGGCAAGTCGTTTATTATTTACTTTCATTTTATTGGTCCAAATAGGACATGCACCGGTGGTTTATATCCACCATAGAATTTGCCAAATGTTATAGCACACTTCACATCCCTCAATCCTACCAATTCTAATTAATTTGTATTTTTAATTGCATTTAATTAATTGACTTTTCATTTTTCACCTCCATATAACATCAATTCTCGCTTTATCTGTCTCCCTATCTACTAGAGTTGCAATGTAACTCTAAAGGACGATCAGTTAGCCGATGTGAATAAGAAAACCACGTCAGACATCTATACTGCGTGAATCGCTGATAATAAAGCCAATGACACCAATAACAGCTCCAACGGAAAAGTTATTGTTGATACTGTGTCTGAATTCAAGAGAGTATTCGTTAGAAGAGAGTGCATCACTGATGCCATTGGAGAAGACGGATCGAGTTTTTAAACCATATGAACCTTATTTTGTTGTTGTTCAGGTAGATTTTTAATCTGATTTTGCAGGATTCGAGTGTCATAAATAGAGTTCTGTTCATTTTTATTTTTCTTTTTCCGTTAGATTGGCTCACCCACCTTCGAGGTGAGATTCTATTTTCACTGAGAGATTGAAGTTCTGTGAAGTGAATGATAAAGTTAGTCTACGTTTGTGTTTCCTTATTCATTTGTAAAATTACAGTCATTGATATAATTTGTTCATTGTTATAATTTTGTTCATTATATTCAAGTTGTAATGGATTCATGGAGTTTAGATAATTGAACTGGTTCTGAAACATTTATTGCTAATGATCAATGTCTATGCTGCAGTTTGTTGTTCTTATGTTTTTCAGCAACGAATTGAAACATCAGTTGATAATGTTCTCTCTAACACAATAGAGTAAGTAATACATTTCTTCATGTTGTTTTTATGTATTTGATGTGGTATGTTATTGTGATCGGTTAAAATTAGTGAGCCTCATCTAGCTCTGCTCCTTAGTTTGAGTAATGAGTTTTAGAGATTAGTTTACTTTTTTTCTATGTTATCCACAGATTTATCGTGTTCAAATGCAGAGTAATTTCGTGAAACAAGTCTTTTGTTACTTGCCTATTGATTGATTTTGTTTGTTTGTGAATTACTTTGTTCAAGGAATACGGGAAGTGTTACTATTTTCAAGTTTGAATTTTGGTGATGATAGTTTTTATTTGTTTCACAATGATTAATGTGTTTTATTGCAGTTGCTTGATGTCTCTTATGGAGAAAGAAAGGTATAAGATTTTGACTAGGTGTAGATTACATTCTAATAAAGATGTTTATAGAGATCAGGAACATAATAAGTCTCACAAAGTTACCATTGATTCTTCATTTGGTTTGTCGGCTGGTGCTGAGCTGATGTACGTGGAGCATTACACTGTGATCGTGCAATGGCTAATGCTCAATGCAAGACCAAATGTAATTCCTCAGCTGCTGCAACTAAGAGGTTCTGCTAGCTGATGTAATGCTCAGTGATCGTGCAGTGGATAATGCTCAATGCAAGACCAAATGTAATGCTTACAAAGATACCCTAGCTGATGTATGTGGAGCACTACACTATGATCGTGCCATAGATAATGCTCATTACAAGTTGTCTCCCTGTAAGTAAGGGTCTTCCTGCTACCCGTCTTCCTGGTAAATTTGAATTTTTTTTTCTTCTATCTAGGTTTCTGTTATCAATGTCATTTCAGTGCTTTCTTTACAATGTCATTTCAATGCTTTCTTTATAACCAGTTTTAAGGTGAAATCTATTCCAGAATTTATGATTAGGACCATCTTTGTTTATTTTCATGGTGTATACTAATTTTGGTTTAATAAAATGCTACAGGCAAGTTATGTTATTGGAGTAATAATTGGTACAATGATATTGTGGGCACCAATGTACTTGAATATATAAGAATTGCAAATAGTTTTGTTTATCCTACAATGCAGACAATACACTGCATCATTGTTGATTTTGGAGGTGTTGGTGATAGTAAAACACTAAAACACCAAGGACTTCCAAGATTGCAGAAGTTTAAGACTAAGGAGCTCAAAATTACGCGGCCTTACTTGATTGAAATCATGCATTCCAAACCAATTCACGTTTCCCACATATAAACTCTACATCATGTTCATCCTGTATACGGCAGGTTTATCCATCTCTATTTGTTATAATATCTCTCCCATTAGAGGTTAAAACTTATTTGACATAACATTTATTTTTCTGGGAAATGCAGCGATGTTTTTATACAGACCTAGCAATCTTAGTATTTGTAGTTCCAAATACAGCTGGTATGTTTATGTACTAAACCAGCAAAGCAATTGTATATCAGAAAACTAACTTGTATTTCACCAAAAAGTGCGGTGATTACCAATGAGAATAAAACACCATTCTCTAAAGTTATATGGTAGATATTGTACAAGGAAAGCTGATACATTCCTCCGCGAAATAAACCAGTGTGTTGTCTAATGTGTTCGTAGGCAGCGCTTTGATTAGTACGTATGCTAAATGTTGACTTGTAGTTGAAGCTTATCAGGTATTTGACAGCATGCCAGAGCGAAACTTGATCACTTGGAAGGCAATGAGAACGGACTTTGCCTAAGTGCCTCTCAAGCTGATGTACCGGATTCAAGCAGAAGGTAGATGATCACATCCTGACAACAATCTACAATGTCTGTGGCGACATTGAATGGGATGTCAAACCTTCATTTGGGTATTGCCTGTAGTCCAGGTAATCTTTGCAGAACTTGAAAGTGTTAAAGTGTATCCAAAAATTGTAGAGTGGATGACTTACTCAAAACCCTCATCATCCAAGTTCTGATATGTTCTTAAAGGCATAAATTTTCAGACTGAACCTAGACTCATCGTTGGTCCTGAGATTCCAAGTATCACACAGGAGTATACACCTACAGGTCCAATAGATATCTGGCATTGAGTGAGCAGTCTGTGCTGTAAATGATATAAAAAAAGTGTACATACTGATTTGTCAAATTAACGTAAATTTCCACCTTGTACTCTTCTATAAATCTTAAATCTACAAAAGACACACTTTGCTGTTATAAATCTTAAATCTACAAAAGACACACTTTGCTGTTTTAACTTAAAACACATATGATAAATGTCAACATACAATTTACTTTGAAGACATGATTAGTCAATATTCCGAACACCTTTTCACACCTAAGATTCCAATCTATTTGCCCACATTGTGTTCTGAAGTATATGCACACAATATTTACAGACTTGCACAGAATATATATCACAGAACTATACACAGTGAGGCTAAACTAGATCACAAGCCTTACTTAACATATATACCCAACCCAACAAATCAAGCAATGTGAAGAATAAAGCAATTTGATTAAACACAATGTATCTTCCTCAAATCTTCACAGCTTCTTCACAACATTCCTACATACCCACAATAGATACATCCTACGAACACGAGAGCCTCATATCGGTCCACTCCATGTTAGACCGTTGGGGCTCATCCCAATCACGTTTTCAATGTAAGATAATCCCCATCCTATCTTATATATCATACCTTAATCCACTCAATATTTATAGTTTCACATTATAGGTCCATCCATTTCTCAGGTTTTGTGGGTTTATCTTCCTTGCTGGTAAAGGTATGTACTTAAAAAGTTTCTAATTTGTATAGTATACAACTTTTTGATGAATGTAATTGGTTTCAAAAATGTGAAAAACTGCAGCTATGATGTCATACAAGACAGTAAAAACAGAAAGGGATGTACAGAGATTTGTAGACATGATACAATTGTATATGCATTTCTATGTTATCATTTCAACATTGGTATTGAATTTGATTAGAATACTGAAGATGGGAGGTACATCAGTCTGATTTCTGGATACAATCTCACCGATATAGTCATCACAGTAAAAGTGGAAAACAATTTTAATAGAATGTTATGGACTTCCTTGAATTGAATTTACATGGTTTTGGTTTCAGGGCAAATGGGACTATTGATGATTAGGGTGTTCCCGGTGAAAACACAAAAGCTTTGCAATATCCAGCTTTTGGTTTTACCATAAATCTTAACTAAAACCATTTTATGAGAAATATGATACAACATCTCATACAAAAACCAATCAATAGATGTGTGCACTCATCTAAAGGTTTAAAAGATTTTGAACCAAGAAATGTTTAAAAACAGAAACTTAATGAGAACTAATTTCACAAATGAACATAGAACAAGTTAATGATTTATTTTCATGATTATAACAGTATAAATCCCAACAGCTTCCTTGAAGACTCATTCCAAATACACCACATTTATCAGATTTTACATATACAAAAAGCTGAAAAACTAGTCATTTCAAACATATTATTAATAATCAACCATTACCAGTATAAAGAGCTATAAAAGAAAACTTGCAACTCAAGCAATCATCAAACAATCTCAGATACACATCAAGAACACAACAGAGTTCATCAAGATTGTCATCCCAGGTTCTACTAGACAAATTAAACATTTAAAACCAAAAAGTAACCAAATATATGCAAACATAAAACTTCTTTTCCAAGAAAAGTTGAGTAAGAGTTCACATATTAAAAAAAAATCAAGCAGAAAGTATAATACCAGCATCCAATCTGTACCTGTTTCAGTTAAAACCAAATAAAACAGACAGCATTATGAAGAACACTCACAAAGAAACAAATTTTATCACAATCTGGGCGTTTCTGTTAGACTTAGCTATATGGATGCATGTCAAATACCTTCAACATGTTCTAGGCTGTAAGGGCGCAAACATTTTACAACCAAAAAACTATAAAAAGTTCTTACAAAAATTAAGTTCCAAATGGTACAATTTAAGAGTGTCAAAAATATCCAATTAAAAATTCAATTCACTTTTTAAAACTATGAATTCCTTCTCAATTTTATTGTCAAATTGAAGTTCCAAAAACTGATACTTTTTAAAACAATTTAAAATTCCATTTTAGCTCAAATTGAGATAAAAGGAATCAGTATCAAACAAAAATAATCATTTAGCAAAAACAGTTCTTTACAAAGTGAATTGAATTTTATACAATAGGATGATTTTAGCTATTTTATAAACATTCAAGAAATTTCTGATACTTAACAAGTATACAGTGATCAATCTGATTTAAAAACCTTTTTCTAGTTAAGTTCAAGTTGAGAAAACACACCATAAACTAGATTACAAGTTGAGTACACAGCCTAGATTTATACCCATCCATCTTTAAGATAGCAAAGCCAACGGAGCACCATAAAATCAGACAAAGACAGTCAAGTATCACAATGGACACTAATGTCAAAGACATAATCGGACAAACAACCAATGAGAATAAGTCATTGCAACAGAGGATAAAAAGACACAAAATTTAATCATCAATTTAAACTATATTCTATTATACTGCATGTTAATTACACAAATTAACACAAAGGCAATATAGAGATAGTCTAGAATCAACAATACCATTGAACCTTTGAATGAACCAAAACAAATATTTTCCTGCTTATTTAAAGACACAAAAAACATGAATCCAAACAAATGATTCAAACTACCAACAAAACAATTTATAATAATTGAATTGATGTAAAGGTTTTAAAAACCAAATACTTAACAAATTTAAACTGTCTCATTATAACTCCACTGTCAAAAAGAAGCACAAAGCAACTAAAAACTGAAAAAATTAACCACTTGACAAAGTTTATAACTTCTAGCAACTCACAGTGATCAAATTTAAACAAAATTAATTTGTTTTAAAGGTTAAAAATAATATTGATCACAAAGTGGCCACTATAATTTTGATTTGTTTAAAATCAAATGCTAATTAAAATAATAAATCACTCTTAAAAAATGACGAAAGTAAAGAAAGAAAGTTGTGATTTTAATATAGCATAAAACCTGAAAAACCTTTAATACCTATTCATTTTCAGATTTTGGTAATAGTGGTTGGGAACAAATTAAAAAATAATTTGATAAAGAAAATGTTGTGAATGTTGCTTTCTAAGTGGATTTCCACTTTACATATAAGGTGTCATACATGCAATATCCATATGCATGCAGCACCACACGTGTTCTCACTCCATCCTTCTCGACAGGGGTGGGCATAAAAACGGGCCCGACTAAACCGGCCCGGCCCAAACCTGTCCAAACCGGTTTCTTCCGATTTTTCAAGTTTAATAGGTCCGGTTCGGTATTGGTATGCTTAAAACCGGTTATATCGGTTCCGGTTCGGTTTTAGGTTCTGAAAAACCGGTCCAAAACCGAAACAGTTGAATAAATAAAAATTAAAATATATATTGATTATTGTGAATATTATTTGATAATTCTATTTATTTAAAATATGTATTGATTATTATAGTTATGTAATTCTTACCGTTTTATAAATATATATATTTGAAGTGGATTAATTGTATTTTGTGGGTGACGAGATGATAGTATAGTGGAATGAAAAACTCTTTTTAATTTATATGTTTGGACAATTTTTTTTCTTTATTGTTATTTTAATATGATATCAATAAATATGTAATATGTTGCTAAATTTTTTATTTGTGTTTTAATAGGATTTTAATGGATTTATAATATGTTGCTATTTGGTGAATGATGAAAATTTAAATTAGATTAGTTGATATTTTTAATAATTGATGATCATTTATGTTGATTGATTAGAATTAATTAGCAATTTAAATTTTCCATGTAGATTTTTGGATAAGATGTTTGAAAATGATTTGATGATTTTGTAGTTTTGAAATTTATATGAATATATAAGAGCTAAATTTCAAGAAAAGAAAAAATGCTTGATATACATACTCTAACCGACAAAACCGGCCCGGTTCGATCCGACCCAATCAAAAACCGGACCGATCAGTTTTACCATTTAAAATATATCATGCCGGTCTCAACTTTTAAAAAATCGGTACAACCGGGCTTGGGACGGTTTAAGGTAAAACCGGACCAAACCGGCCCATGCCCACCCCTACTTCTCAGATATTTTACATCAGCAGTATTGTGAAAAAAAAATTGTGAAATATGATGATTTGATTGGTTCATTAGATCTTGTTGAA
This sequence comes from Cardiospermum halicacabum, assembly GCA_031304145.1. Classification (NCBI taxonomy): domain Eukaryota; kingdom Viridiplantae; phylum Streptophyta; class Magnoliopsida; order Sapindales; family Sapindaceae; genus Cardiospermum; species Cardiospermum halicacabum. The sequence continues at coordinate 7,708 of JARJHC010000055.1, read as the reverse complement.
AGACACAACTAGCTGTTGCTGAAAAACAGTGAAAGACGCCCTGTTAGCGCCTAAGCATTCCCAAAAGTAAATGCATATTATAATTAAAATCCAGGTTGTGGTCGTGGTTACCGTGGTCGTGGTCGTGGTCGTAATTCTGAGCGTTGAAATGATTATGGAAATAGACGTGGTTATGGCCAAGGTGGTCGAGGATCTGGAAATGGCCAAGGACGTGGTCGTAGCAGGGATTATGGACATCCATATAATAATCCAAATTTTCCCCAGAAGTGGAATAACAATAATGCTAGTTCCAGTAAAGGAAAAGAAATTTTAGGAACCACCAAAGTTCAATCGTGGTCCTTGTTATAGATGTGGTTCCCCCACTTGTTATTCGAGAACTTGTCGCACTTCCAAGCATGTAGTTGAAGCTTACCAGATGTTGAGGCGCGAACAAGAAAAGAAAAAGAATAATGAAGCAAATATGGCTGATATTTTTGGCAATGGTGATACCGATTCAATAGACATATCAAATGTGGAAACTGCCGATTTCTTTGAAGAACCTAATGGGAAGATAGATCACCTGATTGGTGATGGAACCGTTAATTGCAAGTGAAATGTATTTTCCTATTTTGGAATGTAAATAGAGTGGAATGTAATTTTTATTTTGGTCGTAAATATTTGTAAATATTAATGAAAGATATTGCATTTCCATTCAACTAATTTTGTGTGTTATTTCATTACCAGTTATAAATTCAAATCAGGAAATGGCTTCACATGGGGATATCTGTTTAGCTGATAGTGTTACAATCCATACGATTTTGAGAGATAGAAAATTTTTTGAAATTGATTCCAATTCAAGTTAAAGTGAATACCATTTGAGGTCCAGTAGATCTGATCGAAGGCTCCGGAAGAGCTTCTATTGTATTATCAAATAACACTGAATTGGAAATCGAAAATGCATTATACTCTCGCAAATCCAGAAGAAATTTACTCAGTTTCAAGGATATACAAATGAATGATTATCACATCGAAACAGTTGATAAAAATGGTATTGAATACCTATGTATTGTTTCAAGAAAATCAAGTAGAAGCTTGTAATTGAAAAATTACCCATTTCATCATCTGGATTATATTATACAACCATCAGGCATGTTGAAACACATGCTATTGAGAACCAGAAGTTCTCTGATCCCAGAATATTCCAGCTTTGGCATGATAGATTTGGGCATCTGGGATCCACAATGATGCGAAGAATAATAGCGAATTCAGAAGAGTATCCACTGAGAAATCATAAAATTCTACTGAATGATAGGGACCTATGTATCCCATGTTCCCAAGGGAAATTGATAATGAAACCATCGTTTACGAAAGTAGGTTTTGAATCTCCATCGTTTTTACATAGAATTCAAGGAGATATATGTGGACCCATTCATCCACCTAGTGGACCATTTCGCTACTTTATGATATTGATAGACGCATCTGCAGGATGGTCCATGTATGCTTGTTATCCACTCGTAATGTTGCTTTTGCAAAATTGTTGGCACAGATTACTCGATTACGAGCTCATTTTCCATATTACCCTATTAAGAGTATAAGACTTGATAATGCTGGTGAATTTACATCGAAAGCATTTGATGAATACTATCAAGTATCTTGTATTGATATTGAACATCCAGTTCCACATGTTCATACCCAAAATGGATTAGCTGAATCATTAATTAAGCGCCTTCAATTAATTACGCGAATATTGTTAATGCGCTCAAGATTACCCGTTTTTGTTTAGGGCCATGCTATATTGCATGCTGCAGTTTTGATTCGTATCCGTCCAACTGTTTATAACCAATATTCCCCATTACAATTGGTATCTGGGAATCCTCCTAACGTTTCACAATTGAGAATATTTGGATGTGCTGTATATGTACCCATTACTTCAACTAAAGGAACGAAATGGGGCCGTAGAGACGTATAGGAATTTATGTGGGTTTTGATTCCCCATCAATTATCAGATATTTGGAACCAATGACAGGAGATTTATTTACACCTAGATTCCCTGACTGTCATTTTGATGCAATTAATTTTCCATCGCTTGGAAAATGAAATAATTCTCCAGAAGAGAAATCTGAATTAATCTAGAAGGTTTCAACTTTGGCGCATATGGATTCGCGTACCCCGCAATGTGAACTCGAAGTTCGAAGGATCCTACATTTACGAATGATAGCTAATCGAATGCCTGATGCATTCAATGATACTTCGAAATAACCAAGTCTTATATTGAAGCTGCTAATATACCAGTAAAGGTAATTGTCCCAGAAGAACGACCTCAAAAGGCAATAGCAAGCGAAACTCCAATTCCCCGCCTGAAGCGTGGTAGACCCCAGGTTCAAAAGATACAATCCCACAAAAACGAAATAAAAATGATTTGGATCCTAAACCACATGTGATAAAATCCCAAAAGTTGATGAGATTCCTGAAAATAGCCTCCCAGAAGGAGAAAAATAATACTGAAATACCAGAATCAAAAAATGAAGAAATTTCAATAGACTTCATCCAAGAGACTTGGAATCAAAATGAAACAATCGTTGGTGATTTATTTTCATATTCAGTGGCAATTAATATTTCATATGATGATTATGAGCCACTGATATCCAAGAATGTAAAAATAGGCATGACTGGAAAAAATGGGAAGAAGCAATCCAAGCAGAATTAAATTCGTTGAATAAACAAAAGGTTTTTGGACCCATAGTTCGAACACCTGAAGATGTTCAACCAGTTGGTTACAAATGGGTTTTTATTCGAAAATGAAACGAAAGAAATGAAATTGTGAGATACAAAGCACATTTGATTGCATAAGGATTCTCACAAAGACCAGGAATTCATTACGATGAAACGTATTCCCCAGTCATGGATACAATTACATTTCGATTTCTGTTAAGTCTTACAGTTGCTGAAAAACTGGAAATGTGTTTAATGGATCTAGTTATTGTGTATCTGTATGGATCACTTGATTCTGATATTTACATGAAGCTCCCAGAAGGACTGAAATTACATGAATCTTATCGATCAAAATCTCGAAACTCGTATTCTATAAAGTTACAAAAATCCTTGTATGGATTGAAACAACCATGGAGAATGTGGTAAACCGCCTGAGCGAGTATTTAATAAAGGAAGGATACCAGAATCATACAATATGTCCGTGTATCTTCATTAAGAGATCAGGGTCTGGTTTTGCAATTATAGCAATTTATGTAGATGATATGAATATATTGGGACTCCAAAAGAGATCCAACAAACTGTTGAATATCTGGAAATGAAAGATTTAGGAAAAACAAAATATTGTCTTGGTATGGAAATTGAACATAAACCAAATGGGATATTGGTTTATCAATCAGCATACATTCAAAAGGTCCTAAAAAGGTTTAATATGGATAATGCCCATCCGTTGATTACACCCATGGTTGTAAGAACACTTGATCCCAGAAAGGATCCATTCCGACCGAAGGATGATGACGAACAATTACTTGGTCCTGAAGTACCAAATCTGAGTGCGATTGGTGCGTTATTATACTTGGCTCAATGTACGAGACCAGATATCTCGTTTGCTGTAAATTTATTTGCGAGATATAGTTCAGCACCAACCCGTCGTCATTGGAATGGAATCAAACATATTTTGCGTTACCTGAAGGGTACAGAAAAATTTGGGATTATTTTATACAAATTCTGATAATTTTATGGTTTGATTGGTTTATGCCGATGCTGGATACCTTTCAGATCCGCATAAAGGACGTTCTGAAACTGGCTATATTTTCACGTATAATGGTACTACGATCTCCTGGATATCAACGAAACAAACTTTAGTAGCCACGTCCTCGAATCATGCTGAAATTTTGGCATTACATGAAACCAGTCGAGAGTGTATTTGGTTGAGATCATTGATCCAACATATCCAGAATTCATGTGGTATCTCCCAAACTACGAATGGGCCAGCTGTAATTTTTGAAGATAATGCTGCATGCATCGCCCAAGTTCGGGGAGGTTACATCAAAGGAGATCGAACCAAACACATTTCCCCAAAATTCTTCTACACCCACGAGCTTTAGAATACTGGTCAAATCGATGTGAAGCAAATCCGATCTTCCAATAATCTCGCCGATCTATTAACGAAATCATTACCGACATCAACGTTCGAGAAACTCGTTTACGAGATTGGAATACGAAAGTTCTCCAGATTAGAAAATTAGGTTTATGGGTGTTGTGAACAGGGGGAGTTTTTGTAATTGGATTCCATCAGCTGTACTCTTTTTCCTTCGTCTAGTTTTTATCCCATTGGGGTTTTTCTGGCAAGGTTTTAACGAGGCAGTAAAATTTTCAAAATGGTGGAAATCCAAGGGGGAGTGTTGTGAATGTTGCTTTCTAAGTGGATTTCCACTTTACATATAGGGTGTCATACATGCAATATCCATATGCATGCAGCACGACATGTGTTCTCACAATTTGCTATATATATATGTATGTATGTATAATCTGAATGAATAACAACACAATTTGTTTTCCTTTGTTTTGTTCTTTCTGCAAGTTCTGTTCATCAATCACATTTCTTTCTTTCATATTACAATTCTACAAGATTATTAGAAGTATATCAAGATCCTGATTACTAGGTTACTTTCTGATCCGAATTTATTTTCCAGTTAATATTAAATTGTTTTCTTCTCTTCTACCCCACTTCCGTTTTTATTTTTATAACAGAAAACAAATTAACTTTAACCATCAAAATTCCATTTCATATGTAACACTGATTTTAGTTTAAAACAAGAACTAATCTTGAAAAAAGAAACTTTGTAAACCGGTGACATTAAGTCTTTAAAAAATCCATTAAACTTTGAATTCTTCTTCTTTCTCAGGGTAGTTTTTCACCTGTAAACGACACAAAGTCAAACTACGACACCAAAAACAAGACAAGTAACGAGAAAAAAAACTAAAAAGAAAAAAAGGTTAAAAAAGATCTAGAGTTTCAACAGATCCTATGAAGTTCTATTTTTGTCTTCTAAAGTGTTAATTTTAGTCCTTCGTCGCCATAAGTAGGGGTTGCGCCTTCCACGTGCAACAAACAACAAGAAACTAAGTAAAAATCTGAAAGAGAAGAAGATGAAAAAATAGAATAACAAAGATTAGGGTTTTCGAAATCAAGCGGTTAAGCTCTAATATCACTTTGTTATAATCTATACAACAATTAACCATTCAAAGTCAAGAATCTGAAAACCAAATCAAACCAAACACCGAAATTACATGGTTCCACCCCGGCGGCGACAGACGCCACCAAAAAAGGTGTACTCCACGAGGTTGGGCTCAGAGGCCTAGTTGCACTATGGTGGTCGTGATGTTACAATGATAAGCAGAGCACAAAGCAAGCACAACACAAAGCTCTTTATAAGATTCAACAGAAAACCCTAGCGATCGCCACAGCAGAGGAAGAAAAAGCGAAAGATGCTAGAGTTACCATTAGATAAAAGAAAATAGAATTTATACCTTAGGTTAATTAATTGGACCAGGTTAGATGCAAATGGGCTTAGATTTTACTACATATCCTAACGACCATAAGCTATTCACCAAACAAACACAGCCCAAGCTTAATCAACAAATATGTGTAAAATTATGATACAAATCATAACAAATTAAAATTTTAAGTTCCTACGAGTAAACATGACTAAAGAATATACTACCAACATATATAGGTTCACCTATATTTTTTTTGTATAAAAAAATATATGTTTCAATTTAAATGTTAATAGATCACGCATGAGTATAAACATTATGTAAATTTAATTAAATTATACTTGGAGAATATATTCGAGTTTATTAGAGCATCTTCATTTCTCTTTTTGAACTTCTATTCATACCACATCAATGATCCATCTATTTAAAAATTGTTTATTTAATTTTCTATACAAAAAATTTTAAAAAAATTTTATTTAGTCTCTAACCAATTATTTTCTTATATATATATATATTCAATAAAACGTGAAAGAGAAAAAAAAATTGTTACCAAAATTAACTACGAAAGATAAGTGAATCTGAAAGTTAATTAAATTAAATCAAACATCTTGCATATACTGTAATGATGATTACTATTACCAAGGTATAAAAAATTCCAAAGTATTCAATAATGGTGGAATAAAAAACAGTAGAATCACAAACCACTTTCTCTCCGTATTCCCTCTTCAATCTCAAACTCTCCATTTCTTTTTTCACAAGCATCTCACATGGCAGAATAATGAGCGAATAAATTAGAATGTTAATTGACTTTGAAGTGTGTATGGATTAGGGCAAGAATTTTGGCAGTTGTAAATGTGTTTAAGGCTTTAATTTCCGTCAAACAACAAGGTATATTCTTAATTTGAAAATATTCAATAAGGATGGAATACAAAAAATAGAACCCCCATAAATTAAAAGGTTAATTGAGTTCGAAGTGTGTATGGATTAGGGCAAGAATTTGCGAAGTTGAAAAGGCGTTGAAGGCTTTGATTTCTGTCAAACAAGAAGGTATGTTTGTAATTATTTCTTTTTCTATACCCTTAGCTCACTTTGACATTGAAGTTTTGGTATTTGGTTTGTCGATCCCTTCGTATCTTATTCTCCTTGCTTCTATGTTGGGTGAAAGTGATTATTTTTATATGGTTTTGGTTTTTGCTCTAATGTTATATTTTTGTATACTTTGGTGAACTAATTTTTAGTTTGGGTCGGTGTTAGCGTGTTATGTTTTTATCTTGTGTGACATTATTGTTTAACTAATTTATGTATAGCTTTGTTTGGGTCAATGTTATCGTGTTATGTTTGTATCTTGTGTGAAATTATTGTTTAACTAATTTATGTATAGCTTTTTTTATACCGTCATGAAGTTATAATGGCTCATTATTGTTTGTGTTTTATTTTAAAGTTAAATTGTTTGTGATTCTTTTATAAATGTTGTCTCTCTAGTAATTTTTTTAACTGTGGTGAACTAAATCATGTGTTCATTGCTTGTGATTCAGTTGGTGTTCTATTTGTATCTTTTATATGACAAACATTAGACATCTTGTTGTTTCATTGATATAGATTACAGAAGTTTGTGTTCAGTTTGTATCTTAGAATTTTTTTTGTTTGTAGCTTGAACTTTAACAAGCATGGCATTGATTACAATTTATCATTATTTAATTTGTCCGTAGGTTGACTTAGGTGCTTGTTTAGGATAACTATCATCTATAATTGTGTTGAAGAGTAACTTCGGGTCTTTGATCGGGAGTATTTTTTTTTACATTTTCTTTGGGAGGGATGTGTATATTTGAGGTATGCTAAGCCATTTTTGATTTAAGGTTGTTTAGATTTTTTTTCATGATGAGTAGATAGTTTAAATCAAAAATGACCAAGAGCTATTGCATACTTTGGATAAGTATATTGAGAGATTTGTACGAGATCACCTTTATCATTGATTTGCTCTCTTTACAAGCACTCTACCCTAAAAACTTTAAAGGCTCTAGCAATCATGTAGCTTCAAGACCCAATAGAAGCTCAAATAACAAGTAGGATCATTACTACGTCAGTAGGACCGTTACAATAAAAACACAGTACACAAAAACAATAAAATTAGACCTATTTTTAGTGGTCGAAGTAATAATTTGAATAACTGTAGATGTTAATTTTTTAAAGTAATTGTTGAAGTAATTATTCCAAAAATTATATTGTTTGGTGTGTTATT